>BQNB010087449.1:0-27918 GCA_026074375.1 Tanacetum coccineum
GTGGATGATGTTAGAGATCATGTTGAGATTGACCCTAGGGATGTCAAGGATGACACCAAGGGATATGAGGCTAACACCAGTGCTGAAGACACGGTTGACGTAGGTATCGACCCGATGTCGGCACCGATAGTTGAGGAGGAGATTGTAGAGCCAGCTGGAGAGGATTCTTTTGATTTGTCTGACACCAGGGATGGCATTGTTAGGTCATTCGAGGATATACTAATTAACTTGGATGATGCTGTACATGACTTTTACCATCACATGTCTAAGGTTCGTATTGATAGGATTATCGGGATTGAGACTGCTCAGAGACAGTTGGAGGCTGATCAATTGATAGCTAGGAGACATAGAGTTAGTATGATTGAGAGGATTGACAACTTGAGGTTGGAGAACCTCAAGGTTCGTGCTATGTTGGATATTGAGAGGGATCGTGTGAACAGTCTTCGACTTCATATGTCTCTTTCACGGGAGGATTTTCGTCAGGTTCGTAGGGATTGTGATGACACTCGAGGGAGACTTAGGAGGTTGGAGTCATATGTTGAGAGACGTTTGGGTTTTCTCCCTTAGACTAGTAGTACCATGATCATGTAGGACACTAGACTAATGGTAAGTTCTAGATGTTATCAGTAGAAATAATTGTGGATCATGTACTTATTTTGGATTTTGGTTGTAACCGAATTATGCTTTTATTCATGTAATGAAAAGCTTGTTTTGACTCTCTCGCTTATTTATCTATATTGTTATTTATTCGTTCTGGCAATCGTAATGTAATTATATTTTGTTTAATAGCATATATTAAATTATCGTTATCTAATAATCGTGTATTCGTTTTAAAATCTCACCATGGGTTGTGTCTTGTGATGTAGAACAATGACTAACACTCGTTCCGGTATGACCCCTGCCACAATTAAAGAAATGATCAACCAATGTGTGGACGCAGCTCTAGAGGCTCGTCGAGTTAACCGAGATCTTGAACTCGGGAATGGGAATGACAATGGAGGGGATGGTAATGGAAATGGTAATGGAAATGGTAATGGAAATGGAAGAATTGTCTACTCAACTATAAGAACTTTCTGACAAAGGATTTATAAGACCAAGTTCCTCACCCTAGGAAGCTCCAGTTTTGTTTGTCTAAAAGAAAGACAGCTCTTTTTGGATGTGTATCGACTACCATGAACTTAACAAGCTTATTGTAAAGAATTGATACCCACTTTCGAGAATCGACGACTTGTTAGATCAGTTGCAAGGATCAAGTGTGTACTGGAAGATCGACTTGAGGTCTGGTTATCACCAACTCAGAGTTTATGATGAGGATATCCCAAAGATGGTGTTTAGGACCCGCTATGGTCACTACGAGTTTCAAGTGATGCCTTTCGGGTTGTCTAACGCGTCAGCAGTGTTCATGGACTTGATGAATCGAGTATGCAAACCATACTTAGATAAATTTGTAATCGTGTTCATCGATGAAATCTTGATCTACTCTAAGACCAAGGAAGAACATGATGTACATCTTAGACTAATTTTAGAGTTGCTTAAGAAGGAAGAATTGTATGCAAGTTTTCGAAGTGCGACTTTTGGCTGTCAAAGGTACAATTTCTTAGACACGTGATTAATAGTGAAGGCATTCACGTTGATCATGCGAAGATTGAGTCAATCAAGGATTGGGGATCACCCAAGACTCCAACAGAAATTTGCTAATTTCTATGTCTTGCCGGTTAACAACTTGATGGATCAAAAGTTGAAGGGGTATGCTGTAAGAAACGCAGAGAACAAGAGGAGATTGAATAACAACTATAGAAATGACCATGGAACAACAACCACCCTAAAAACGACAGAATACTGGAGGTCAAAATGTTGCTAGAGCCTATATGGCTGGTAACAATGAGAAGAATGGTTATGAAGGAACACTTCCTTTCTGCAATAAGTGTAAGCTACACCACGAAGGACAGTGTACTGCTAAGTGTCGTAACTGTAAGAGGATTAGACATCTGGCCAGGGATTGCAGATCTGTTGTGACTGTACCTACTCAAGGAACTCCAGGGCCGAATCAGGGAGTTATTACGTGTTTTGAGTATGGTGCACAAGGACATTACCGGAAGGATTGTCCTAAAGTCAAGAACCAAAACCGTAGGAACAAAGCAAGAGTTCCTGATGCAAAAGGCAAAGCATATGTCCTAGGAGGTGACGCTAACCCAGGTTCCAACACTGTCACGGGTACGTTCCTTCTCAACGATCATCATGCTTATATGTTATTTGATTCGGGTGCCGATAGAAGTTTCATATCAAATACTTTTAGTGCATTGCTAGATATCATTCCCTCTGCCTTAGACGTTAGTTACATTGTCGAGCTAGCTGACGGAAGAACTTCAGAAACCAACACTGTGCTTAGAGGTTGTACATTAAGATTGTTGGACATCCATTATATACGACTGATGCCCATAGTTTGGGTAGTTTCAGACATATCCGGGATGGATTGGTTTAGGAAAAGAATATGCGTGATTGTTGTGACGAGAAGATGGTGCGTATTCCTTACGGAAACGAAATTTTGATCGTTCAAGGAGACAAATGTGACAAGGAGAAGAAATCAACGTTGAGCATTATATCATGTGAAAAGGCTCAGAAGTATATGGAGAAAGGTTGTCAACTATTTCTGGCGCAGGTTACGGTGAAAGAAAACAAAGACAAGTTGAAGGAGAAGCGACTCGAAGACGTGCCGACTAAACGGGACTTTCCGAAAGTCTTTCCTGAAGACTTACCTGGATTACCACTGATACGACAAGTTGAATTCCAAATCGACTTAGTCCCAGGTGCTGCACCTGTAGCTTGAGCCCCGTATAGATTAGCACCGTCGGAAATGGAAGAATTGTCTGCTCAACAAGAACTTTCTGACAAAGGATTCATAAGGCTAAGTTCCTCACCCTGGGGAGCTCTGGTTTTGTTTGTCAAAAATAAAGACGGCTCTTTTCGGATGTGTATCGACTATTGTGAACTTAACAAGCTTACTGTAAAGAATCGATACCCACTTCCCAGAATCGACGACTTGTTTGATCAGTTGCAAGGATCAAGTGTGTACTCGAAGATCGACTTGAGGGTCTGGTTATACCAAATCACGAGTCGGTTGGAGGATATTCCAAAGACGGCATTTAGGACCCGCTATGGTCACTACGAGTTCCAAGTGATGCCTTTCGGGTTGACTAACGCGCCGGCAGTATTCATGGACTTGATGAACCGGGTATGCAGACCATACTTAGATAAATTATGATCGTGTTCATCGATGATATCTTGATCTACTCAAAGACCAAGGAAGAACATGATGCACATCTTAGACTAATTTTGGAGTTGCTCAAACAAGGAAGAATTGGTATGCCATTTCTCGAAGAGGACTTTTGGCTGTCGAAGGTACAATTTCTTGGACACGTAATTGATAGTGAAGGCATTTACGTTGATCCTGTGAAGATTGAGTCAATCAAGGATTGGGAATCACCCAAGACTCCAACAGAAATTCGCCAATTTCTAGGTCTTACCGATTACTATGAAAATTTATCGAAGGTTTCTCTAAGATTTCCAAGCCTGTGACGAAGCTGACTCATAAAAGTGTAAAGTTCAATTGGGGTGAAAAGGAGGAAACTGCTTTCCAGACATTGAAGCAAAAGTTGTGTAGTGCACTGATTTTGGCATTGCCCGAAGGAAGTGAAAACTTCGTAGTATATTGTGATGCTTCTCACAAGGGATTAGGCGCAGTGTTGATGCAGAAGGAGAAAGTCATAGCTTATGCATCCCGCCAACTCAAAATCCATGAGAAGAACTACATGACACGTGATTTGGAATTGGGAGCTGTGGTGTTCGCTCTCAAGATGTGGAGGCATTACCTTTACGGCACGAAGTGCGTTGTGTTCACTAACCATAAGAGTTTGCAACATATTCTAGATTAGAAAGAGTTGAACATGAGACAACATAGACGGTTAGAGCTGTTAAGTGACTACGACTATGAGTTATGTTATCACCCGGGAAAGGCGAACGTGGTGGCTGATGCGTTGAGCCGAAAGAGTAGACCTAAGCCACTATGAGTTTGAGCCTTGGTTATGATAATTGGTTTAAACCTCCCTATGAAAATCTTGAATGCTCAGGTTGAGGCAAGAAAGGAAGAGAATTATGGAACAGAAGACTTGTGTGGCATAATTAAGAACCTGGAGCCACGTGCCGACGGAACATTGTGTTTAAAGAATAGAAGTTGGATACCATGTTTTGGTAACTTAAGAGCTTTGATTATGCATAAGTCAAAGTATTCGATCCACCATGGATCGGACAAGATGTACCAAGATTTGAAGAAGTTGTACTGGTGGCCCAACATGAAAGCAGAAATCGCCACGTATGTCAGTAAATGCATGACTTGTGCAAAGGTTTAGGCAGAATACCAAAAACCATCTGGTTTGTTGGTTCAACCCATAATCCTAATATGGAACATGGAGGACATTACTTTGTTTTCGTTACTAAGTTACCTAAGACGACGTCTGGTCAAGATACAATTTGGGTAATTGTAGACCGACTCACAAAGTCTGCACATTTCTTACCAATGAAGGAAACCGACTCAATGGAGAAGTTGACGAGAAAATACTTGAAGGAAGTAGTCTCCTGAGAATGAAGTGGCCAGTTTCTATTATTTTTTATCGGAAGTAGTTCACGTTCTCATTTCTAGAAATCGTTAAACGAGCCCTAGGTACTCAATTGGATATGAGTACGGCTTATCACCCACAAACAGATGGTCAAAGAAAGGAGGACCATCCAAACATTAGAAGACATGCTACGAGCGTGTGTGATGGACTTCGGAAAGGGATGGGACAGACATCTACCATTGATAGAGTTCTCCTACAATAACAGCTATCATACGAGTATTAAAGCTGCACCTTTTGAGGCGTTGTATGGTCGCAAGTGTCGGTCACCTATCTGTTGGGCTGAGGTAGGAGACGCTCAGCTTACTGGCTCAGAAATTGTTCGTGAAACAACAAAGAAGATTATCCAAATCAAGCATCGTCTACAAGCTTCACGTGATAGACCAACGGAGATACACTAATAAGAGGACGCAGGCCATTAAGAGTTTCAAGTTAGGGATAAGGTTATGTTGAAAGTATCGCCATGGAAAGGAGTGATACGTTTCACGGCAAACACAGGGAGCTGACACCATAGTATATTGACCTTTTTAGATTCATCGCCAAAGTTGGAAACGTTGCATATCGACTTGAGTTACCCGAGAAACTGAGCCGTGTTCATAGTACTTTTCACGTCTCAAACCTTAAGAAGTGCTATAATTCCTGACGACCGCTACTATTCCGTGACGAAATACACGTCGACGAGACAGCTCAATCATGATGAACCGGTTGAGTTTTGACCGCGAAGTAAACGTTTGAAGAAAAGGTCACGTTCCAATCTGAAGGTCCGTTGGAATTCAATAGAGGTCCCTGAGTATACTTGGGGAGCGCGGAAGGACCAAATGCAGAAAAAGTACCCTCATTTTTCGTTAACGCTGAATCCGCATCCTAGTACGTCCCTGAGCTTTGAGGACAAGCTCTTTTAACGGGGAAAGGATGTCACATCCCATAAATTCAAGTCAATATTTTAAACTTTTCCGATTATTATTTTTGACTTTTATATGTTACGTTTGAATCTGACAGTTTACTGAGAAGTCAAACCGCGTAAATCTGAAAAATGTCATCGGGCGCGTCCCGGCATCGGTTATTAATAAATTTAGGCCTTATATGAGATATTTTAACTTTCTAAGTGTTTCGTGATTTATAATCATTTCCGATATTAATTTTAGGGTTTTATTCTTTTAAATTACGTTTTTCGCGTTTTTGATCAAACGAAGCCCCGGAAACTCGAAATCTTTTCGTGTAAACTTTAGTTATCGTCCATCTCATTTCATTAAGTGAAAATTTTCGTGTGACCCACCCATTGGAGCCTTGTTCATCCACCAATACCCAACCAAGACAACCATAGCATTTGAAATTAATTCCAAGCATCTTATTTTTGAAATCTATATATGTACATGAAAATGACATATGAGGGAGTTACCCTCATGCACAAGAAACTATCCAATACATATGCATGTGACTTCTTACACTCTTGACCACATTTGACTCACATTGGCTAGAATTATTTTCATAAGGACTTTGGTTAGCAAAAAATTTGTGTGGTCTTGCCTTTGTAAACCCAAAACCGGACGCACCCTATGGTGAGCCAAGAAAGAGTGGCTCAAGCCACATGACTTGAACTATGATACAACAAAACCCTAACTTGATCCTATAAATACCATACTTTCTCACACTTAGGTTATTATCTCATTTCAAAGCCAACAACAAAAATCTTTTCTCTCCCTCTCCTCTTGATAACCCACGGCACACACACCCTTTCTAGGGTTTTCATTTTCTTTGATTCTTTTCAAGATCCAAGTGTTCTAAGTTCATTTCCAAGGATTTCTAAGGTAGATCCAAGTATTGGTTGGTTGATTTTCAAGGGTTTATCATTTATAAATTAGGGTTTCTAATTTTATAAGTGGGTTTTATAGATCTAGTAATCTTGGGTTTAGATCTTGTGATTCTCTACTTGTTTCTTCATTCTTGTAAGTACTTCTTGGTCATCTCTTGTTTCATTTCCTTTATTCTTATGAATATTGTTCAAGTATAAGAATCCATGTGTTTGTGTTATTTTTTTAAAAAGAATGATAAAAGTAACTTGACAAATTTTATAAAAAATGGAAGTATTATGTTTGTAGTTTTATAAGTTATGGTGAGATGAGTTGAAAAGTGGGTTGCAACAATATTACTGTGAGGTTAGGTTAGATTAAGTGTGGTTTTGTTGGTTGGTTTGGTAGTGATCGGGATTAGGTTAGAATAGGCACTATTGTGGCGTTTGGATGGATTTTTGGGAGTATTTATGAAAAGACATGTTGCTGATCCGAATTAGTTTTGAGGTTTTGAGCGACCTAAAAATGTTTTCATTAGGCGGAAAAGTAGTTTTTGAAGAGCTGAATAGATGGTTTTTCACATATCGCACTTTAAAATCGGACTTAAAACGGCCAAGTTATAGCCAAATGAAACATGAAACATTTTTTGGCAAAACCCAATGAATAGTGTGCTTAAGTGAATAGTAAAATGGGTATTCGGACACTTTCGAACATTTTTGGACTTTCTAAACTCTAGCGAAACATATAGTAACACATATATATAGATTAGCATCATTTGAAGACGTCGTTAACATATTTTAGGAAAAGCAATAAAGTAACTAAAAATAGTAAGTTTGGTAAAACTTTGCAGATCGAACTTGGAAGTTAAGCGATTATGGTTAGTTAGCGTATTTTGATAATATGGAAACTTAACGTATGTAGGGGGACGGTATTAAGTCTTGAAATTAAAAACTTTTCCTAAATTTATAAACTTTCTAAAAGTAGTAATTTTTGGAATAAACGCAAGACCTTGAACGAAAAAACTCTAATAATTTTATTTTGTCTTACTTAGATAAATAAATAAGCACAAACACATATGGATGTCTTTTCTTTGAAAGCGTGTCGTACAAGTTTTGGTTATCTTTTGTTTTCCTAAGACGCGTCATTTATTTAGGTCGCGTGTAGGACCTTTCGGCTTTATTTCTTCCTCGTTGATTATCGATTCACCACTTGCTTAAGGTGAGTTCATAGCCTTACGTTTTACCTATTTTCAAATGCTTTATACTTTTGGGTGAGAAACATTATTTGGCTTTTAAAATTGGACAAAAGTTACTTAATGTGAGTTTTAATGTTTTGTGTGCCTAAGTTTTGCTACAAACCACTATTGCCCGAACTATTATGAACCGTTAGTTCCCTATGGCCAATTGGATTGGTTAAGTGAGCGCGAATGCGTAAATAGATTTATTGGGACTAATTATCCCTATCTGCTTTGGTTTCACTTAACGAAGAACAAACAGATATATGTCATGTAGATTGTGCGTTGTGGTGGTCTTTGGTTTGGGACACCAGTTAAGGGCAAGAATACTATGTGGCATGATATGATATGCTCTGTTTTATTAGCATCGGTGTCATGAGCTTAGCGTAACAGTAAATACTTTTTATGTGATGTTGTATATGTTAAGGTAGTCGCATGCGTTTTGAATCTTGTGGTCCACTTTTACTAACTTACACTATGGAATTCACCAACATTATGTTGACGTTTTAAACATGTTTTCTCAGGTGCTTAGCTTGGCTTGATTCTTGATGCTAAATGGAGTGACTTTGCCAATTTCAAGACTTATCTATTTATATACTCGTTGTTATTGTCAAACTTTGTTATGCTTCTGCTACATTTAACTCTCTTATGACCGGTTGTAAAACTTAAATTAATTTTCTTTTATGCAACGAGTACACTTTTTCAAACGTCCATGATTAGTGGTCATTCTTTATTGCTTTGTGTTCGGATTGTTATGACGTCACGCCATCGGACACGTATTCCATCCAGGCCCCGTCTAGGGGTGTGACACATACCTTATTCAAGATAGTTTGACTTCAGGTGGATAAGTACTTGATCTTATCCATTTAAACTTATCTTGTCTATTCTTTAGACTCTTGTCTTCAGGGTCTTCTACTAGTTGAGGAGATCGTATAGGGTTCAGTAAGCTTATTGCCATAACTTAATGAACCCATCACCTTCTTCTTTAGCTCAAGGACTTCATTCACTGAGTGCCGCCTCACTAAATGGTTAAGTCTTTCTCATAGACTCGAGTTGAGCTCTTAAAGGTAACTCGTTGAATGACTGTTCATTCAATGACCTTAATAATGTAAAAGGATATCTAACACTTAGGATACTTTCTATTAAAATCCAAGTGAAAGATCATTGGGCACTGAATTGGACCTACAACCTCCCCCTATTTGGATATAAATATAGCCTAAGTATTTTTTAGAGTAAGTGAGTAAATACAACTTCTTCTTACAATGAATCTAGAAAGCAAGTAAGGGATACTCACAACTAAAAGTACTTTATTAACTAGGGATACAAGGCCTTATTAGTTTATTACAAAACATAAAACAAAAAGTGCAAAAGTACTTAATTAAACGAGTATCCAATAGCTTCCAACTTGACTTTATTTGACTTAAGCCTCTCTTTATCAGGGTGTCAATCAATCATGCTCCGCATTAGTACACATAGGCTTTGGTTTTCTAGAGTGTTGATATTTCCAGCCATCACCAAGTAACCCAATAATGTTTCAACTTCCACCTTATGAATGTCACTACCTTTAGAAGGCTTGTTCTTTGAAAGCATCAGTGAAGAAGATCACATGCTCAGGAGTTTCAATTACTTTGTTGTTCACAAGTGGTATCCCTTCAGGAAGACTTCTATTGCATTCAAGACTAGCTATGCGAACTTCAAGATCCAACTCAAGTGCTTTCTTTTTTCTTCTTAAGGATAAGGAAGAAGTTTGTTCAATAGGAGGAAGGGTCTGGTTGATTCCAACTTTACCCAAAATTACCTTTAGCCTATCATATTTCTTGCTCAGGGATGTCATTACCTTATTTTTCTTTTTAAGAATAATGACACTCGGTTCATCCCATTCAGCTATACCAAAATCACCAAACTTGAAAGGATTATAAACCTCAAAGTTTCTCTGATCGTTGTTCTTGTAGACAGTGATTGCAAAAGGTTTTGTGTTTGGATGAATCTAGATGTCAGTGATCTTTTCAGGCTTTAATTTGTTAGTGGTAGTCCATACACACTGATTGTATCTTTTCTTTTTGAGCTCTGCCGACTTTTGAGATTGGCCATATGTTCTCTCTGATGAACTTTTAGTTCATCATCTTGTTGCTTTAGAAATTCTTAACCTCCCTTCTTGCTACGGAGAGCATTTGGTTTTTTTTTTTTTTTTAGATCAATTTAGCCCTTTTATAATGGGCACAACTTCCTCAGCCACCTTGATTAGCTCAGGCTTGCTTAGTTCAATTAGTTTTGCTTCTTGGGCAACCTTTTGCATCCGTTCTTCCTTTTCTATGTGAGCATGAATTTGCTCATTGGTGAGCTGATACATCTTTCCATTTATTTCATAAGGAATTAACACAAGGGTATTAGGATCTGAACAAACTTCCTTAGATACTGGAACAAGCTTATGTGGAGATTCATTAGTGTCTCTAGCTATACCTTTCCTTTGTTATCCTTGGGTGTAGTGTGTGGTGGATCATCAGTTGGTTGAGAAAAAAATTGACTTTCAACACTAGGATATTGTGAGTTGAGGCCTGATATCAGATCAATTATTTTGGTTTTAGGAGGTGTAATAGTTGGCTTGACAATTGTTATTAGAATTGGTTCAGTGTCTTAAGTCTCTTGTACAGGCTATGTATTGACTTCAGCACCCTCAATAACTTTTTCTTTAGTGATTAGTTGTGTTGATATCTCAATGACACTTCCTTCAAGTGTGATTGGTGTTTTTAGATACTGAGTTGGTAGGATGATAGATTGGTTGGTTCAGTACTCATATCAGCTTACTCCCCCTCAGTTCGAGAGGGTTCAAGACTTGGAACAAAAGGACTTATAGTTGCAGTGTGTGTTGAACTCTCTCCCCCGACATTTGCTGGAACTCTAGTAATAGCAAGTGTTGGCTCAGGCACCATGATTGAGGGAGTGGAGAAGGACTGTCCTTTAAAGGAACAAAACATCTTAGTCATTATAGCCTTTATATCAGTAGTGTCTGTCTTGAGTGAGGCAATGTCAGACTAGATGGTTGCTTGAGTGTTCTTAATTGTGGTCATCCTAGGACCAACACTCTAGGCCATAGAGGCAAAGGACTCAGCACTTGGCAAGATGATCATTCTGAGCAGTCACAATAGCCTAAAGATTCAAATTCGTAGTCTTGATGCCAGGAAATAGTTTTTTTACGTTTTCGTCCGATTTCTTACTTTTTCGTCTGTTTTTTTTACGTTTTTGCCCGATTTCTTACGTTTTCGTCTATTTTTTACGTTTTCGTCCGATTTCTTAAGTTTTCGTCCGTTTTTTTAAATTTTCGCCCGTTTTCGTCAGATTTCTTACGTTTTCTTCTTTTTTTTACGTTTTCGTCCGATTTCTTACGTTTTCGTCCGATTTCTTAAGTTTTCGTCCGATTTATTACATTTTCGTTCGTTTTTTTACGTTTTCGTCCGATTTCTTACGTTTTCGTCTGATTTCTTACGTTTTCGCCCGTTTTTCATGTTTTATTTCTTACGTTTTCGCCCGTTTTTTTACGGTTTCGTACGATTTATTACGTTTTCGTCTGTTTTTTACGTTTTCATCCGATTTCTTACGTTTTCGTCTTATTTCTTATGTTTTCGTTTACTACTCCCAGACCTGGGTGTGAGGTTGGAGAGAGTTCTGCTGCTGCTGCTGCTGCGAGACAGCCAGGACCCACTATAGAGACCAGACTCCGAGATACTGAGAGGAGGATAATGACCGCCTTAGAGATGGTCAACAGGAGGGTCAGTTACCAGGTAGATATTCGCAGTAGAGAGAGTTCGGAGTTTCACACACGACATCACGATGCCCAGAAGGATCATGCAGCTGTAAGAGCTGAGATTGAGGTATTGAGGAGAGAGAGACTTGATTACGAGCAAGAGAGTATTCAGACCCGTCAGGACTTGGCTAGGTCTGAGGCTCACTGTAGGGCATTAGAGGCACGAGTTACAATATTAGAGACTGAGGTGAGTCGCTACGAGTGGCAGCGTCAGGCTGCAGATGATCTTGCTGTTCAGCATATCATGCGTACCCAGGCCCTGGAGGCTGGAGCACGCATTGACACATTGGAGGACACTGGTAGCAGTTCCTAGACTTTGGTTATAATTGTATCTACTATGCAGTCTGTTAAGTTTTATGGGTTACTCCCAGCTAGCAGGCGGTATAGATCTTTTGTTCATATATCGGCTACTTTGTACAGCCTACTAAGTATTACGAGTATATCTCGGCTAGTATGGCTTTAGGTTATTTTGTCTTGTAACCTAAGTGTTGTGATCGTTTGTATATAAACCAATCATGTATTATTTTCCAAATTATATATGAAAAGGTTGGATTATGTTTTATATGAAATCGAATTTATTGTGAATGAATGTCGATTTGTTAATTTCAATACTGTTGTGTATTTCACCATGTGTTGTGATCTCGTTTTATTCGTTATGTATACATCGGGTTATGATTAAGATTTTTGAAATCTAACTGGTGTTATGTGTTCTTGTGATTTAAGAAAATGGCACCAAGAGGAAGGCCCACAAGAACCACGAGGGCAAGGCCAGTCACCGCGACTCCCCCACCAGTCACTGACCCTACTACCACCACTTCGGTCACCAAGTGCCAAACTGTCAGTGCCATGATCGTCGAAGGGGTGTCACTGCTGTTTTGGCAGCATGTGCTACGACCCGGAAAGGCGATGATAGCCATACTTCGGGAACAGGTGCAAGAAGGAATGAACGCACCATTCGGGAGTGCACCTATCAAGACTTCATGAAATGTCAACCCTTATTCTTCAAGGGTACAGAAAGGTGTTGTTAGGATGTGGTCCAGCTTGACCCAGTGGGTTTGAGTGGATAGAACTGTGTTTGCATAAGTAAATGCAACGTGGAAGAACCAAGTGAAAAATTGGCCACTGTACTTTATGGAACATGCTCACTCTAACATGGTGGAACTCACATGCTTAGGACAGTGTCTAATGATGTTGCGTATGCGATGCGTGGACTGGACTTGAAGAAAGAAGATGACAACCTAAATATTGTTTCCGGAGGAATGAAATCCAAGAAGGGTGAGGCAGAGTTTGTGGAACCCTAAATGTACGATGCACCGATGTAGTTTGCCTACAACAACGCTTCCAAGAGCTAGCAATTGCTGAGTGCTGGTGTTCCATGACGAAGGACTGACAAAAATTGAAAGATAATGTCGGTGGGATTGCCCACCTTGATTTACTCAAGTAGTTGTGGCATCGAAGCCAAAGACTTGCAGGAGGTTATTGAGACGGCAATGACTTGAATGGTATAGGAGGATTTTCACTTTGGTGAGTGACAGAAAGAAACAAGAGGAAGTTTGAAAGCGCTCCTCAGAATAACAACAAACAACAACCAAACAATGGCAGAACACAGGCTGGGCTTATGTGCTGGGACTGTTCGACAAGAAATCGTATGAATAGGACTAAACTCTATGTCCCAGTGTAACTTAACTATTACGGTCTTGTACACAAAATGCAACTAACTGCAAGAAGCTTGGCCCACTCTGGGCCAAGGATTTGTTGGAGCCGGCTGCAACTACAAACAACAACAACCGCAATAATCAATAACAACAACAACCGTAACAACTAACAACCAAGACCCCAAGGGGAAAATACCATGCCATAGTTTTTGATTTGGTGCGGGGATCCAGGCACTTCCTAGGAAACAATGCCCACAGTGAAAGAACAAGAACCAGGGGAAATGGCCAACGTGTAGCAAGGCTTAATGCAGAGTAGGAGTTGCAGGGGCAAACCCAGACCAACAAGTTGTGAATGGTACGTTTCTCCTAAAATACGTTGTGCTTCCATTTTTTTTTTGATATGGTGCAGCTAGAAGTTTCGTGTCTACTCAATTTAGTGCTTTTGATTATATTAGCCACCACTACATTAGTTCATGCGTTATAACGTTGAATTAGCTGATGGTAGAATTAATTTGGGTAATACGGTATTACTGGTTTGCACTTGTTATATTTTCCTGAACTATCGTTTCCGTGACCTAATGCCTGTAGAAATGGGGTACTTATGACGTCATAATTGGTGGATGGTTGACGAAATACCAAGCCGTAAGTGGGACTGTGCTAGGAAGGTCGTTCGTTATTCCTTTTGGAGCATATCTTAAATTTTTCATGGTGACGGAAGTGAAATAACGCTGGGACTCGTATTAACATCATCTGTTGCAACCAAGCCAAGAAGTATCTGCTACATGGATGTCACATCTTTTTGGCCACATATTACAGTCAGGAGGACTAGTGTCAATTCAAAAAATGTCAAGAAGAAGCAACTGCTAGATGTATACGATCGTATAAAAATTTCCCCAAAGTATTTCCCGAGATACTTGCAGTTCTTCCACCTTACCAGACAAGTGGAATTCATATCGATCTAGTCCTGGTTGCTGCTACTGTAGCTAGGGCACCTTTATCGATTGCCATTCATAAATGAAAGAATGGTGATCAACTACAAGAGCTTTCCGTATAAAGGCTTTATATACCTAGTTAGTCACATGGGAGCCTCTAATTCTATTCGTCAAGAAGAAAGATGGATCGTTACGGAGGTGCATAGATACGAACTAACAAATAACGGTTGAAAAAACCGTTATCCGCTACAAGAATGAATGGACTTATTTGATCAAACTTCAAGGGTATTCGAGTGTTTACTCAAAAGATTCGACCTAAGGTCAGGTTAACACCAATTGAGGGTTCGAGAAGAAGACATCTCGAAGACTGCCTTCAGAACTCGACTATCGACAATTTGAATTCCAGGTTATGCATTTTGGTTTGACCTATTGCACTGCTGGGTTTATGGACCTCATGAACGAGTGTGCAAACATATCTGGACAAATTCGAATTGTCTTTATTGACGTATTTTGATCTTTTCCAAGAGCAAGCAAGAGGCTACGTAATGAGAGCATCTGAAGATAATATTGGAGTTGGGAAGAAAGAGGTTGTTGTATGCAAAATTTCCAAGTGTGATTTTGGATTCCCAAAGTACAGTTCCTCGTTCATGTGATTGATAATAAAGGACTTCACGTGATCCAGCAAGATAGAATCCGTTAAAGACTTGGGCATCTCCTAAGAGCCAACGGAGAAGATTCTGTCAGTTTTTAGGTCTTGTATGGGTATTATCGACGATTCATTGATGGGTTTTCAAAGATTGCCCAAACGATGACGAGCTCACTCAAAGAAGGTCAAGTTTGGTGGGGTTGAACAAACAAGGAAGCAGCGTTCTAGTTATTGAAGCAGAAGTTGTGTAGTGCAACAATCTGGCTTTACAGAAGGTAGTGAAGATTCTTATTATAATGCGATGCTTGAGAAGGGTTTGGGCGCTGTGTGGAGGCAAAGGGAAAAGGATTATGTCTTATGCATCACAGCCTGTTAAAGATCAATGAGAAAACTATACTACTCATGATCTGGAACTTGGAGCAGTAGTGGTCGCTCTAAAGTTTGGTTCGGCATCTATCTTTTTTCTTTTATGTATGTACATGTGTACGGTGTTCAATGATCATAAGTGTATTACAGATAATGTTAATCAGAAAGATTGAACATGAGGGACATCGCCGATGGTTAGAGTTGCTGAGTGATTACGATTGCGATATTCGTTATCACCCAGGGAAGGCAAATGTCGTTGCTGATGCTTTGAGCAGGAAAGAACGGGAACCACCGTTAAGAGTTCAAGCTTTAGTTCTTGGGACTTTGGCTGGATCTTACCTAAGCAAATTTGAATGCTCTTGGACTAAAGAACGGAAACCAGAGAAAATCATCAAGAATGAGGATGTTGGAGGTAAGATTGGATTGAAATTGCTAAATATCAGAGGCACTCTCAGAACAGAAAAGTTAGAACCTCGTACGGATGGAACCCTATGCCTCAATGGCAGGAGTTGGCTACCTTGTTATGGTGATTTGCGGACTGTGATCATGCAGAGTCCACAAATCGAAAGTATTCTATCCATCCAGGTTCCAAGAAAATGTATCAAGACATAAAGAATGCTATATGGGGGCCCAATATGAAAGATGATATCCCCCCCGATGTTAGCAAGTGCTTGACCTGTTGCTAAAGGTCAAGGCTAATCTAAGATAATCAGGTTTGTTTCGGTACTACCGAGATACCTCAATGAAGTAGGGACAATATCATGATGGTACTTTGTCACAAAGCATTCCCTAAGTCATCACAAGGGTATGACTCCATTTGGGTAACGTTGACGTCTTACAAAAGTCCGCAATCTTTATACCTATGAAAGATGAAACTGACCCTTAGGAGAAAACTAGCAAGAAAAGAAGAGTACTGGAAGAAGTTGTTAACAAGGCATGAATTACCTATGGTATGATTATTGTGGATTCGTGACCCTGGTTCGCAATCAAATTTGCTGGTGGTCACTTCAGGAAAGCTTTGGGTACAAGTTTAGATTGAGTACGGCATATCATGTAGTTCTGTCGGACAAAAGCTCGATGAAGAACCTTTCAACTCTCGAAGATATATCTTAGAGCTTGTGTGATCGACTTTGGAAATGGTGGGTTTTAAACATTGGCCAATGGTCGTCGTTTTCGGTACAATATCAGTTATCATGCTAGCATTAAGGCTCTGCACTCTTTGAATACTTTTACGTGAAAATGCGGCTCCGCTGTTTGTTGGGCTGAGGTTGGAGAAGTTTCAACTCACCGGTCCAGAGGTTAGTCATAAGCGACGGACTGAGAGAAATATTCAAAGTTAAGCTGGGGATGCATAGCGCTCGTGATAGGCAAAAGAGCTACGTGATTTGAAGCGTAAGCCGTTGGGTTTGAGGTTGGAGATATTGTGATGCTCAAGGTTCGCCTTGGAAAGGGGTTGTACTTTTTGGCAAGACGGGGGAAATTAAATCCCAGGTGTGTTGGAACTTTCATGGCTAATAAAAAAGGGTTGGAGACGTTGATAAAGCTCGAGCTTCTTGAGGAGCTGAGCAGAGTTCTTAATACATTTCACGTGTCCAAATTAAGAAGTTTATGCCGACGAACCTTAGCCGTTCTGTTGGATGGACTTTCACTTTTGATGGACAAGCTTCAGTTTGTCGAGGAACCGATAGAGATCACCAGATCGTGGAAGTTTTGTAAACGGTTTGAAAGCGAAGCCGTATCCCTTTTAGTACAAGGTTTCGATGGAACTCCAAGAGAGGTCCTGGATTTTAATGGGAACGTGAAGATCAAATTCAAGAAGAATATCCACTCCTCTGCACCAGGACTGCACCGTCGTCAAGAGCAGTGTCGATAAGCCTTGAGGACAAGGCTTCATTTTAACGGTGGGATACTATACAACCAACCTAGTATTTTAGGTCATTGTATGACATTATGAAATTCACAATTTATTTTTAGGGTTTTACGCGTTTGCTCTTAAACCGTAAACGTTAAGTTAAATCGCGTAAACTGAAAATGATCATACAATGTAAACGGGCATTAAACAATTAAATGTTTACATCAAGCAAGTGTTATATGATTATTATGAGGATAATTAATAACTTTGTTCATCTTATTTTTATCGGCTACGTAAAATGCTTACGTTTCGTAATAAAATGCGTTTAGGCATACCCGGAAGTTCTAAAACCTAACTCGGCTCTACGATAATACCCACGATTATACCCAATACTCAAAATAATAAAAATAACATCATATATATATATATATATATATATATATATATATATATATATATATATATATATATATATATATATATATGCCGAATTTTATAGGAAAGGACCAAGACTTTTCAAAGTTTACATCTTTTACATAATATCTAGATATTATAAAGAGATAAGGAACAAAACTCTTACACCTTTATCAACTTGGCATTTTAACCATGAGCAAGGGTTAGAAAGTAACTATGGTTAGGTTAGGAAGATATTTTTACTATATATATCATGCATGCATAAGTAAACTTTACTCTTTACATGCAAAATACATTTTCTTTCTTCCTTGCCCACTCCAAAACCCACGGCACAAATAAGCCATACAAACAAATCCACACTTTGATTTTCTAAGATTATACAACCCTTTACACAACATACTTAAGGTATTCTAAGGTGTTTGCAAGCATTGGTTCATCATTTGCAAGTAATAAGAAGAAAAAGGAAAGATTAGGGTTTTGGAAACCTAATCTAGGGTTATAAGCTTGAAAGCTTGGTTTTGAATCTAAACACGGGTTTAGAACTTATTTCTCATCCTATACATCATCACTAAGGTTTTCTTAATTCCTTTATACTTTTATTTCTTATGATTTTATGTGTTACATGTTAAATATAGCCATAATCACCACTAATGACTTTCTAATATGTAAAATGAGTTATTATTTATGATTATGATTATATGCACTTATTCTTATGTCATATGGTCCTATATATCATGGAAAAGTAAAAATAAAAGTATGTTAACCTATTGATTAAGTATAAACATGTTTAGGTTAAATTAGGGTTTTATAAGGTTTCTTAATCTTCACATATGAAAATAATGGAAGATTAATAAAAATAAATAATAAATTTAAAATATAAAAATATAAACCAAAATTGTTTAAAACTATAAATTAATTGTTAAAACTTGTTACAATGAAATTATAAGGACTAGGGATGATATTGGACTTTATTATAAGTACCACAAGTGTCAAATGAGTTTTTAAGAGTTTTTATAGTAAACTACTAACTTAATTAATACATAAAACAAGTTTTTATAAAGTTATACACTTAAATACATATGGGCTGTTTAAAATTCGAACTTAGACAGTAGGTAATGATATTTTATAAAAATAATACGCCTCATGACGATTCCATAATGATAAGAAACTCGAAAAACCGATCTATAACGAAAAAGATACGTTAAAAACAAGTTTACGACTATAAATACTTTTATAAAACTATTTTTATAAAAGTTACTATTCATTACAGCAACTTTTATTTTTAAAACATCTAAAATATGATATAACTTTTAATTACGAGATCGTACACGCAAGAATCGTTAAGAACGGAACTATAACGAATAAACTACGACATTTTCGATAATTAAAGTTTATAAAAGTAATTTTATAAACTATGAACAGTAAAAATCACTATTCATCAGTGGACAACTTTGTAAAATATTATAAATCTTTTAATAACGAGAACGTACTCGAAGGAATCACTAAAATCGGAGTTAAAACGAATAAGTTATCGCGATTACGAGTTTACGCTAATTAAGACGTAAAAACGGGTATATAGCTGTTATGAACAGTAATTTTACTATTCATCGCAGAATCTTAAAAACTTGAAAATGTAATATTTTGATCGCTCGTCTTACTACGAAGACGTGGACGTAAGAAACGCGAGCAACGGGCTTAAAACGACCAAATTAGGTCATTTTTACGAAAAGTATATTTATAAACGTTTTCACTTTATAAATATTATTTTACTAAATGTAGTCGGTGATTTTGCTATATAGAATATTGGTTGTGGTTAATCAAAGTGCTATAATACTAGGGAGTTTCATAATGAGGCCTCTTCGGATGGCGTATCGACGAGTTGTTGGATTTACGATTTAAAGTGTCCTAACTCCTCGTACGTCATGTCATGACCTCTTTAATTATGATAGCCCGAACGATAGTACGATGTAACAACTTGTAAGATTGATATTCATGTTATTTAAAGGACTCGCAGTACTTATACAACTTTATTTAAATAGGTTGCATTTTATCGTCTTGCGTGACATTTTATCTGTGATCTATTTGGACTATCTGTACTCCAAAGCGTGAGTTCATAGCCCCACTTTTACAGTTGTTTACTCGATTTATATTATTCTGGGGTGGGAACATGCTTTGTTTTATAATTGGACGCAAGTGTTTGAAGTTTATTGCATTTTTAGTTGGGATATTAGTTGTGTGCCAATTGCGATAACCCCCTCCTGAGCCCATTATCATGAAACTGTCAATTGCATAGCATAGAATGTAGTTGGTTAATTGCAGTATGTGAGCGCGAATGTTATAATTAGATATATTGGGATTAACCTCATCCGTTTTGGGTGATTAGCTATCATAGGGAAAGGAACGTTGACCATGTGGACTTGATGTTGGGGTTACACATTCTGTACGGCAAATAACTGCTAAAAATAGAAAATAGAGGTTGAGATATCGGTGTCATGGCTTAGTGCAATCAGTAATCTGGTTTTGTGTTTTTGGCATGATGTTTGTAACATCACGGGAAGGCTTGCGGTCCTGCTTAATTTAAATACATCAAACCTTATGAATTCACCAACAATTTTGTTGAGTTTTAGCAATGTTTTCAGGAGGTCAAAAGCACGAGGTTTGCAAGGATGCATTGATTATGTTTTGGGTTTGTACTGTTAAAGACTTATGTGTATCATGTTCTTGGGAAAATTATGTTGTCTTTTGTAATATGGAACAAAGAAAAGTAAAGATTATAAGCATTTTGTATATGTATCTTTTATTTAAATCCAATGTATCAATCTTTAAAACACTTTTGTAGTCGGTCTTATATATATCTTGTGCTGTTGATCTTGAAGTAACATGCCCCGGATCCTTATTCCGCTGCGACCCATTTTGGGGGTGTTACATAAACGTTTGAAGCAAAGTCGCATTCCAATCGTGAAGGTCCATTGGAATTCAAGAAGAGGTCCTGAGTATACCTGGGAGCGCGAAGACCAAATGTAGAAAAAGTACCCTCATTTTTTCGCTAACTCTGAATCCGCATCTCAAGCTACGTCCTGAGCTTTGAGGAAAAAGCTCTTTTAAGGGAGGAAAAGGATGTAATAACCTATATAAATTCCAGGTCATATTTTTATGTTTTTCGATCATTACTTTTGGATTTTATTATGGTTACGTTTGAATCTGACAGTTTACCGGGAAGTTAAGCGTAAATCTGAAAAACGTCATCGGGCGCGTTCCGACATCGGTTATTAATAAATTTAGGCCTTATATGAGATATTTTAACTTTTCTAAGTGTTTCATGATTTTTAATCACTTCCGATATTAATTTTAGGGTTTTATCTTTTAAATTGCGTTTTTCGCGTTTTTGACCAAACGGAACCCCAGAAACTCGAAATCTTTTCGTGTAAATCAAAAGTTATCGATAATCTTTATACCCTTAAGTCCAAAAATTTGTGATATGCTTATGTCATCATCCTCTAACTTGATTTTTTAGCCTTTGGAACAAGCTTGGACTTTGAAGTTAAATATTTTTGCTCACTAAACTCAAAATTTGAAAACTTACCATGCATGTGAAGGAAAATGACAACTTTGTTGGCTAGTGACTTGCATGCATGCCATTTCTTACACACTTGGACTATTATTGGTGAGCCAAGACCAAGCCATGAGCTAAACTTGGAGCCAAAGTTGGCTTGAACTTCCCCCCCTCCTTGTGGCTAGCTTTGACCGAACCCAAGACCACACACACTCTTGGTGTGTGTTGGTCACATGTTTGCATCTATGAACCTTAAAACCCTAATCTATGTCCTATAAATACTATGTTATATCACAACTAGGGTTCATTTTCATTTCCAAGCCCCAAACAAAAACTCACATCTCTCTTTCCCTCTTTTTTTGCTCACGGCATAACCAATCAACCAACTAGGTTTTTTCACGTTTCATTTTCTTTGATCCTACTCACAATTCAAGTAATCCAAGATCATTTCCAAGAGTTTCTAAGGTAGATCCAAGTGTAGGGTCATTATTTTCAAGGTTTTCTCATGGTTCAAGAGTTAGGGTTTTGAAAAGTATACTTGGGTTTCAAGATCTATATTTTTCCTTTCAATATCTCTTGTGTTCCATCTTGTTCATCATCTTTGTAGCAACCTAACACTTTTTGTGATTTAGTTATATTTTTCTTTATATGTTCAAGATCCATACATCCGTATGTTGTGTTTTAAATTTTGAAAAATTTTAAAGACAATATTTCATAAATAATGATACTACTTTAGTTTCCTAAGTCAAATATTATGTTCTTGGCGAGGTGAGAGTTGATGAGTGTTGCAACAATAGAAATGTAGGGATTAGGTTAGATTTAGGTGTGGTTTTGTGGTGGATTAGTTGTGAACGAAGATTATGCTAGACTAGGCACTATTGTGATGTTTGGATGGATTTTGGTTGCAGGGGTTTTTGACAAAAAGGAGCTTGCTGTCCGCACTTAGTTTTAAGGTTTTGAGCGACCCTAAAAAATGTTTTATTAGGGCTGTAAAAGTAGGTTTTGAGAGCTTAGTTCGAATAGATAGTTTTTCACATATCGCACTTTAATTGGATTTAAAAACGGCCACGTTATAAGCCAATTGAAACTTGAAACATTTTCAGCAAAAACAATGAATAGTGTGCTGATGTGAGTAGTAAAAAGGGTATTGGACACTGGACATCTTTTGGACTTTCTAAATATGAGCGTAACATATAGTAAACATCATATCATTAGATTAGCTCATTTAAAGACGTCATATTACTAGTATTTTAGGAAAAAGCGATAAAGTTACTAAAATAGTAAGTTTGGTAAAATTTAGCGATCGGGGACTGGAAGTTTAAGCGTTATGGTTAGTTAGCGCATTTGATAATATGGAAACTTAACTAATATAGGGTCAGGAATTAACGTCTTGAAACTAAAACTTTCCAAATAGAAACTTTCTAAAAAGTACGTAATTGTTGGAATAAACGCAAGACTTGACGGAAAAACTTTTTAATTTTATTTAGTCGTACTATATTAAACAAATAGAGTACGAACACATATGAATGTCTTTTCTCTTGAAAGCGTGTCGTCAAGTTTCGGTATTCTTTCGTTTACCTAAGACGCGGTCATTTTTCTGGTCGCGGGCTAGGACCCTTTCAGCTTTAAGTTCTTCCTTGTTGTTATCGTTCACCACTTATTAAGGTGACGTTCATAGCCCACGTTTTACCTATTTTCAAGTGATTTTATACTTTGGGGTGAGAAACACTTGTTTGCTTTTAAAAAATCTGGACACATGTCTTAACGTGAGTTTTACATGTTGTATGTGTTGCCTAAGTTTTGCTACAAACTATATTTCCCGTACTTATCATTGAACCTTTGTCATCCTAATGGCCAAATTGGTTTGGTTTAAGTGAGCTGAGAATGCGTAAATAGATTTATTGGGGACTTCATTATCGTCTATCTGCCTTTGGTTCTACTTAACGAAGAACAAACGGATATATGTCATGTCGATGTGCGTTGTGGCGGTCTTTGGTTTGGGACTCAGTTAAGGGCAGGAATACTATGTGACATCATATGATATGCCCTACTTTATTAGCATCGGTGTCATGAGCTCTTAGTGTAACAGTAAAGTTCTTTTTATGTGTGGTTTGTATCTTGTTGTGTTATAGTAGTCGCATGCATTTTTGAAATTTGTGGTTCCTCTTCGTATTAACTTAAACCTATGAATTCACCCAACTTTTTGTTGACGTTTTAAAACATGTTTTCTAGGTGGTTTAGCTTGGCTTGATTCTTGATGCTAAATGGAGTCTATGTGCTATGTGACTTCTCCAATTTCAAGACTTATCTATTTATATACTCATTGTCATTATCAAACTTTGTTATGCTTCCGCTACATTTAACTCTCTTATGACTGGTTGTAAAACTTAAATTTATTTTCTTTATGCAACGAGTACAACTATTTTTCAAACGTCCATGATTAGTGGTCGTTCTTTGTTGCTTTATGTTTGGATTGTTATGACATCACGCCCTCGGACACGTATTCCGTCCAGTCCCCGTCTGGGGGTGTGATACCCTAGCTCATAGAGACTTTACCCACTTACCGCTTAATGGCAATTTATACACTAGTAGTCCACCTGTCCAACTATCCATTGGAATCAGAACGTTACTTGTTGAATTATCTAGGTCACCTGCTAGTCAACACGATCAATAAACCATTGGCAATATTCAATTAACTAGTTAACCCCGAAGCATATCCTAGACACAGACTTAGAATGACAATATTTATGTAACTATAATTCTAGATGTATAAATCACTATATGGAGAGCTATCCCAGACTCTAGATCTACTTGGTCCGCTTCACTAGATCCAGCTGAATGATAGGTCGCATATAAAAGTGCATAAACATGTATAAATTAATAAACATAAACAAGCATACAACGATAAATCAAGAAATCGAGAAAAAACAAATATCAAACATTCAAATCTTCATAATAATGGCTAATACCCGAAGGTATTAGCCTTCAAACGTCATAATAAATACAAGAGAAATTATTTAGCCAAGGTAAACTAACCGAGAACGATACCAAAAACTGAACGATTACTAAAGTATATGGAATTACACTTTGTCTCCTATGGAATTGATAACGTTGCTCGACCTCTTCTGCTCTTTTTCTCCTCTGAAAATCGACTTTTATGGTTTAGGTATCAAGAATGATTAGCCACACAGAAAAACTCGTTTTGAGTTTTATATTTATATGGGCTGGAAGTCGGTTAGTACAGACGTATCCAGTGTTAGATACGGCGTTTTAGGATTCTTGATAGTGGACCACGCTTGATATCTTCTAGAATATTTAAATACTATATCTTGAATACGGCGTATTGAGTCTCTCTGGATACGGCGTATTGATCTTTATCCTTCTGTGGTCTTTGGTGAGTGCAGGCACGGATACGCCGTATCTTCTTTGATGGATACGGCGTATTGGTCTTCAGAATAGTAATCTTCAAAATATCTTCATTTAAGCTCCAGAATGCGCGCCTTTTGCAAACTTTCACCAATTACTCCATAATTACTGCAATTCTCAAATATAAACGATTAAGTAACAATTCTTTGCAATAACAATACAAAATGGGTTAATAACATGGGATAAATGATGCTATAAAATAGACGTTATTTGATGTCATTAGTATTTTCTTTTAAATAATAATTTACCATGTTTTAAATTTCTAAAACTCGATCTACCTGACAACACACTAACGGGCAGAGAACCCGATCGTGGGTAGTATAAAATGGTAAATCCAAGGTCATCTAAGAGCTAAGTTGTAATTAGTTTTAATTTGAAATGTCACGTTTAGAAAATGGTTTTTGATTTGATTTGAAATGAATTTTAAATAACAATAAAATTAAATACTAAAAATAAAAAGGGTTTGGAGATATCAGGAGAGAAAACGTGCTAACCTAGTTACTTCATTACTACTGTTATGAAAACGTTTTCCTGTGCAATGTTAAACTATGGTTTCATTAGTGGTTTCTAAGGTTGATAGACTTGAATTGGCATATATAGTCTATCCTATACTTCCTACGATTCCGACTCAGTCCAAATTATATAGGAGGTAGGATATCCAGGTTGAGTGATTATACCAAACTATTCCAAAACTTGAATTGATAACGTTGCTCGACCTCTTCTGCTCTTTTTCTCCTATGAAAATCGACTTTTATGGTTTAGGTATCGAGAATAAGATTTAGCACACTGAAAACTCATTTTTGAGTTTTCTATTTATAAGGTCTGGAAGTCGGTTGGATACGGCGTATCTAAGTGTTGGATACGACATATTGGGGATTTCTTGGAGTAGGGACTACGCTTGATATCTTCCAGAATATTATATTGATTCCATACTTCGAATACAACGTATTGAGTCTCTTTGGATTCGGCGTATTGAGCTTATTCCTATGTGGTCTTTAGTGAGTGTAGGCACGGATACGCCGTATCTTCCTTGATGGATACGACGTATTGGTCTTCAAAATAGTAATCTTCAAAATATCTTCATTTAAGCTCCAGAATGCGTGCCTTTTGCTATCTTTCACCAATTACTCCATAATTACTGCAATTCTTAAATATAAACGATTAAGTAACAATTCTTTGCAATAACTATACAAAATAGGTTAATAACATGGGATAAATGATGCTATAAAATAGACGTTATTTGATGTCATCACCATCATACACGGCATTCCATAATTAAGCAGCTGTTACGGCGTAACCAAATATGGTGTTACGCCGTAACCTTCAAATAATGTCTAAAAGTACGTGATCTTCATTCCATATTTGTAGATCTTCTTGGTTACGACGTAACTGGATAAGGTGTTACGCCGTAACTCTAACTTTGACAAGATTTCCTTCCAAATACATGGTTACGGCGTAACTAGATATGGTGTTATGCCGTAAAGTCTTCCTTGGTCTTCGTACTTGCTTAATTTATGTTACGGTGTAACCATTTTTGGTGTTACGCCATAACATTCTTTAGAATTTACACTTTAAGTCCTTTTCCCTTGTTTCTTGTCACTTTCCTGCATTTCACCTGAAAACTACAAAATGATAGAAAATATCTCGTTTTTGAGTATTAGTGAAACATTTGCAGGTAATATAGGGGGCATTTTGCCGCCAAAAAGTATTAAATATTTGATATTATCATTTGTAAAGATATCTACTAGCTGATACTCATTGGGGATGAAGTGTAATTCAATGTCTCCTTTTAGGATGTGGCCCCTGATGAAATGATATCTTATATCAATGTGTTTGGTTCTTGAATGAAGGACTGGGTTGTTGGATATGGCAATGACACTAGTGTTGTCACAAAAGATAGGTGCCATCTTGTAATGAATGTCATAGTCACTGGGTTGACTTTTTATCCAAAGAACGTTTGCACAACACCAAGAAACATCAACATACTTACCCTTAGCAGAGGACATAGCCACTGACTGCTGTTTCTTTGCACTCTGACAAACCAATTTGCCTCTAAGCAATTAATAGGCACATGAGGTGCTTTTTCTTGTCCATATTGCAACCAACATAGTCTGAGTCTGAGTATCCTTTAAGATCAAATCTTGAGCACTTTAGATACCACAAACCAAGGGATGGAGTACCTTTCAGGTACCTGAATGTTCACAACAATGAGATGTGATTCTTTTGGATTGGCCTAATATCTTGCACATAGACATGTTAAATTTGATATCAGGCCAACTTATAGTTAAGTACACTAGGGACCCAATCATTCATTTGTATAAGGTCTCGTTGATTGGTTTACCAGCAAGGTCATAACTTATGTTATTTGGAGGAACCATAGGTGTCTTCACTGAGGAACTATCAGAAATTTCATATTTCTTCAGTAAGTCCCTTGTGTACTTTTCTTGACAAATGGATATTCCTTTGTCATCCTGCTTGATTTGAAATCCAAGAAAGTAAGTGAGTTCTGTCATCATACCCATTTCAATTTCTTTGTCATCAGTTTCTTAAACTATTTACAAAGTTTATAATTTGTTGAGCAAAATATGATGTCATCTACATACACTTGGACAAGTAGGACATCACCTTTAGTTTTGAAAATGAACAAAGTATTGTCAATTCTTCCCCTGACAAACTTGTTTTGAATGAGAAAGGTAGATAAAGTCTCATACCATGCCTTAGGTGCTTGTTTTTGTCCATAAAGGGCTTTATCAAGCTTATAGACATAGTCAGGGAATTTACTACTTTCAAAACCAGGAGGTTGTTTAACATAAACTTCTTCTTTAAGTTTTCCATTCAAGAAGGCACTTTTAACATCCATCTGAAAGACTTTGAAGTTCATGTAGGTGGCAAAAGCAAGGAAGATCCTGATGGCTTCCATCCTTGCCACTGGTGCAAAGGTTTCATCATAGCCAATTAATTCTTCTTGAATGTAACCTTGTGCAACCAGTCTTGCTTTGTTTCTTGTTACAGTTCCAAGTTCATCTTTCTTTTTGCTGAACACCCATTTTGAGTCAATGACTCTTTTTCCTTGAAGGGAGTGGAACAAGTGTCCAAACTTTGTTCTATAGAACTGATTCAATTCTTCTTGTATTGCATTAACCCACCATGTATGTTTTAGTACCTCAGACACCTTTAGATTTAATCTCAAAGAGAAAGTCAACAAATAAACATTCACTAGCTGAGGCAGCTATTAGTTTGGCAGCCATGCTTCTTGTAAGCATGCCTTCACTAGGTTCACCAATGATGTTCATAAGTTTAATGTGTTGATCTCTTGACCATCGATCTTGAGGAGCAGGATGTAAACTTGTTGATGCATGATGAGTGATTTAAGACTGAGTCACATCAGGGACTGAAAGTTCAGTTATAGACACTAAGGTTTTAATGTTGTTCCCTAAAGGTTCTTTAGTGGGTTGACTATTGATTAGTTCATTTTGAACTTCTTGTTCTTGTGTTCCTTTAGTGTTTATTTGGTCAGTAGGACCTCCAACATCCTTAGTGTGAAGTGTGTTTTGCTTATTTGGAGTAATCATTTTAGG
>BQNB010087450.1:0-26835 GCA_026074375.1 Tanacetum coccineum
CAACATTTGTGATAAATCTTACAAACCAAATATCATAAAGGCACCTTATTATGTAATTTTGAATTCAAACCAAATAATTACTTGAAAGGAAGGAATTCGGCACATTCAAAATAGAAATCTGTTAAAAAAATAACGCATATCAATTCCACAAATCACGCCCTGGGTTTTATGAGAAGATACCAATTTGAAATCCAAATCAGTTGTTCACCTAAAAAACGCTTCACTACCGAATCACGCCTAAATCACTACTGAATCATACCAAATCAACTAGAACCATATTCATACAATTTGGTATCCTAAGCAACAAACCCATCAACTACTAATTCAAATCAATCAAAATATGCTTTATTGACTGCACAATCAGGTTCGGCCTTATTCAAAAATTTCAATATGTTTTGTATTCATTAGTCAATGCTTTAATCCCCAGGTATGTTGAATTTATAACTCCAATTTGATTTACTAAATACATGTTGTTTATTAAACCTTGAAATATGTTTTATAATAGTTGTTTAATCAAATTAAAATCACAGGATATCATCAGATCAGTTGTTGGAATATAGGAAAGACGAAGAAGATGATGCTGATATGTTTTTTCATTTATAATAATTAACGTTTTTTTATTAATATGTTTGTTTTGAGGATTAACTAAAGTGTTTGCCTAATTTTGTATTGAAGATAGAGCTATATTATGATTTCATTCTTATGGAATTCTATATTGATTTTCAGAATGTTTAATTTTGATTTATTCATTTTATCAGGGGTTTGATGAAAAATACGCCATATGTTCGATGAAACGCTTCAAAACAAAGGTATAATTTTTTTGGACGAATTAAGTTTACTAGGTGCAAATCAGATATTTAACCTTTTAAATACTATACTTTTGCTTTTTGTCGTGAAAATTGTTAATCAACAATAGTTTTGTAACGTTTTTGTATAAATGTAAGAACTTGCATATCGGGTAATCCTATTTTATTTTGTCCATGTGATCAGGTATCATATGTTCAATTGAAGCCTGTTTGGGGACAAAACCAAAGTTTGGGCGCGGGTGGCGGTGACCTGTATGTGTAGAAGCCATACACTGATGACTCTATTTAAAGATTGTTCGTCTATTTAAATGGTCATACACTGATGAATCTAGGTATGCACGCTGATAGCAACAATCTAAGTTCGTGTGTATAATACAGATGATCATGAGTGGATAGAAGTTGCTATATGAAGATGATCTAGCGACTCATAAAAATACAAATCATGGAGATTATCAAACAAAATAACAATGTGCAAATGTTTTCCAGTGTATTCTGCCATATACTAAGGCTTCTTTTGTGAGCTCTCACAATCTCCCATTTCTTTTATGTTGTCTTTATACTATTTAATACTCTTCTTTACAAGAACTTAATGCTTTGTACAAACAGGTTTCCATTCATGGATTTATGTATACATTCAACCCAGTGATCGAATGTGTCTTGCATGCATTTTATTTAATGTAAATAATATTTATATGTGAAACAATCGTTGCAGGTTATGTATATGAATCGCTCTTGGGTCGGTTGTAAGTAGTGAGCCGGGAAGTATAATGGACAAATTACATCATTTTTTGCCTTGTCTTTCATGGTTGCTGCAACTGGAGGAATCATTTTTGGATATTATATTGGAAATTCAGGTTTACTGATCTATATTTTTATCATAGTTCTTAGGATCTTAACATGTACACATCCTATGAAAATTAATAATCATTCCAGATCGGAACACCGCGTATACCTATATCTGGCTAATGTTTTATGCTTACTAATTACTATCGCCTCCAAAAGACAAAAACGTAATTATCCGGAGTGGCAAGAAAGATAAGGAAGCTACTTCAGATCCATGTTTAGGCTGATAGCACATCAGATAACAAGTTCTCTCAGCATTTGGACCATCTTCTGTAAGGTAACTGGTCGATAACTCATAGGGGAGGACCATCTTATGTAAGGTACCTGCAACATCAATAGGAATTTTGATGCAAAAATTATGGAGCTTATTGTCACTGCCTACCAGGTATTGCTAAATGATTTTTATGAATGACGAGATGTGGCAAATTTAGAACGTTTACTAACAATGATTTCATTTGGGTTGGGTTTTATATAAATGGGTCAAATGGGTTAAATATAAAAGGTTCAACTAAAAGTAAAGGTCGAAAGCTATCCAAATTGTATAGCGATTCATACAAAAAAAGTTAACGTTGTAATAATAGTAATGATAATAATAATAGAATTTATGATCATATTTAACACAATAATTGTTAATAAAATTCGAAAAGTACGGGTCGCCTATTTTACCATCATTACTGATGACTTATCTAAATATGGATTCATTGTTTAATTTCTGAATTTAAACATTTGATATTTGTGGGTTTCTGCTTTACTGCTATTCAATATGTCAGTAAACCATTTGATGAAATTGATATTTTGTTGTTGTTGTTGTGTATTGTAGGTATGTCAGACATTGATTATGCTGGAATCCTACTAGATTTGGAAGAAACTAATAAGAAGCTACTTTTGGGAGACATCAAAGTGAGACTCTAATTGATCACCAAACCGAAAATTATAATTTTCTGTTTCATTTTAGTGTTAGCCAACATTAGAACGGTAACCTTGCATTTGAAGCTCAACGGATTATGTATCAACTCTTTTTTGTTACAGTTAGCTGTTGCGAGCCCAAGATGGCAAGTAATTCACAAGAAAATCAATACTTACAAGCTATAATCTTAACTAAATTTATGATATTCGTTCATTATTTTAAGCAATGGCAGTTTTTGATTTGTGCATGCAGTGAATCTGAAAGCAAAGAGCACATGAAACAAGTAGCCAAACTAGCGGTAACTTCATTCATGATCTTACTGATAACGCGGCAAGACACTAAGGTTCGTGGCTTTAATTTTCGCATAATGCACAATTGTAAATTATCTAATATTTATGGATATACAAGGGCCTAAAACAATAACACAATTATCAAGAGCAGGACCTAACATCTTCTAAGCATCAAATCACTTATTTACTCTGATTTATGAGGACCGAAAAAGAGTTTGTTTTCCACTTTGTTAATTCTTATTAAAAAGCCTTGGATTTACTATTCCCGACAACAGATACAAAGACCAGCCAACATCATCTTCACCATCCTCTTAAAACTGAAACGCTCCAACACTAACTTTTGGCAACTTATCGGTTTTGGCCACCTCTGCTGGATGCCTGGATCTGGTGACGAACTTGCAAATTTCAGCAACCTACAAACGTCATCTTCTTCACCGTTCCCTCCAAAACATACCAATGAACATATTTAAATTTTAAAAAAGTGTTTATATATATATTAATATAATATAAATATATAATATAAATATTATATAAATATACATATGGAAGATATCATGAGAAAACTAATATCGGTGGAAAACCCAAAAAACCCAGAAAAAACTCAAACAAATTCCCTAAAAAATCCCCAAACAATGCCCACATTTTTTCAGGCTAAAAATTGTTTTTTCAGGTAAATATGCCTCGATTTACTTTCTGTAAAAACCCCAAAAAAAAATACCAAATAGATCCCTAAAAAAACTAAACCAGATGCCCAAAAAATCTTTTGTATAGTCTAAAAAATTAGGGCATCTGTTTGTTTTTTTAGGGCCATCTGTTTGGTATTCTTAGTTTTCTGGTTTTTTTTTTAGAGCAAAATATAGGTTTTCCCTGAACCCATCCTAATATTATAAATATATATAAATAATATAAAATATATATATATATATATATATATATATATATATATATATATATATATAAAATAAGAGAGTAGAGAGAGAGTTTAGGATCAAATAAGAAGTTTTTCTTAAATAAAAGGATAAGAATAACTATAACCGCATACCGATATGCAACCAACTTAAATTAGATGCATCTCTATAATCTTAGATGCATTATAACGCATCATAATGTGTTTTCTAGCTTTTAATTAGATGCATATACGTATATTAGATGCATTTTATTTTTTTGTTCCTCTGCATGTGTCGAAATCATCAAAATCAATTTGCATCATTTGCACATCAAGTTAACGTTTGAAACTCAAAATGGTGCATCTAAATGAATAGAAATGCATCTAACGCAAGTCGTTGCATCTCAAATATGTGATTTTAGTCACTTCTCACCACTTTTTATTTTAATTTACTTCTCACTGGATCCCTACTATATATATATATATATATATATATATATATATATAATCTATTTTTGTTGATTATTTTGGCTATGGTGCACACCCTCATTACGGATTCACAATTAGCATCTATTATTTTATTTTATTTACAGATTTATTTTAGGGGTACATCTTCAAACGGCATAGATATATGGTGATTTGTTCGTATGGCAAATATTGTTCTCTCCGTCCAGGGGTAAAATAAGATGATCATCCATTGGTATACCATCTATCAAGGTTTACAATCCATTCACCAAACAGTCTAAGAATGACATGATAAAAAGCAAGTGATAATAAAAAAAATTCTAAATTTGGGCAGAATGGTCAAAAAGCATTGTTTCCTGTATGAGTGTATGGTAAACCAGTTTGCATAATATATGGGTAACTTGTAATTGTTATAGATTGCTTTCCCTTTGCTGCTGCAAAAATAGAACTGAGGAGAGATCTCTTTTCTTAACGCCCCCTCATCTTAGCCCTATTTTTCTTCACAGGTATTTCCCTCTTCGTGGTTTGAGCAGCGGTTTGAGTAGCATCCGTTGAGATACACATTGGTACATCATGCTTTACTTCTTCTAAATTACTTTCCAATGATGTCAAAGTTCTGGAAGTACACATGGTGGATTGTTACCTCGGGTTGTTACCAAAACCAGTTTCAGCCGCCAGAGTTAATAATACCTATATGTCACAATTCTTAAATGATTTCAAAGTTCTGGAAGTGTAAATTATTACACTTTGTGATCAGAACCAACGACCATATAGGCAAGCTTTATAAACACATTTACATCATATGATGATTTGAATTGCGTATCGTATTTGCAAATGACACGTATTCTTTTTGTTAAACAGACTGTAATACACAACATTAGGATCAAATCCGGTTAGTGACATCGTTGTGTTTATAAAAAGATTCAAGCTTTTGTGTGGATATTATAAGCACAAAATATGGAAAATTTATAACTGTTAATTCGAATTCACGGACTTCATATGAGGAAAGGTACTTACTTATATAGCATAACTCATCTATAGTTATTTATTTCATTTTTAAATTTTCCATGTATTTATTTTTAATCTTGATCGTGATACTGCAGGTGTACATAATAGACGCAAATAACCCAAAAGATGGCTTACCGAAAGTTCATGATCGTGTTCTTGGTGTACAATTATTTTTGGAACATCATAAAGGATTCTTGTATATCCTAACAGATGCACATTCATATGATGAAAATGAGTTATTAGATGGAAACTATAAGCTTGATGCCCTGTTGAGGATGTTTATTCAGCTAATTGGCAGGTGATTTTTTAGGTTATTTTATCTCTAGCGAGTTGTATGGGTTAACTCAAACAGTTTATCTAAAGGGAAACATGTCAAACATTTGAAAGTAGCTCAAAGTCCCTCTCTAATGCATACAACATATCAACCTCGAAAATAGTATTATTCAAAGATTTACATATTTTAACACCCTATTTTCTGTAATAGCACTTAGCACATCTATTTTTAGAAACCTAAAAAATGGACAACAGGATCAACCCTTCATCAAGCCCAACCCATCTTGCCACATCTTCTCAGTTAGTACTGTATTTGTTGCCTTGGTGCTTATGTCGAAACTGTTTAATTTTTCGTAGAAGCCAGTTAAAGGTACTGGAATACAAGATATGGATATATTTTTTCGTAGGTTTCCCCTATAATAAGTTCTATTAAGATGTCTATTCAATCCAAAAATAAGGTAATATATTAGATCCTAATGTGTCATCAAAGTTTAAAGATAATGCAATGAGCTTTTAAGATTTGTACAATTGCAGAAACAAATGGATACACATGATTTTGATCCATGGTATTTCCCTAAGCCATTCAACTCATGTAGGGTTGTTCCAGGCTCGAATCATGACTTCATGAACTCAATATATCGACTGGTGTTTTCGTCCTCTATGGTATAAAGTATTAATCTTCGCTCTTATTTACGTATGTTTACCTCAATCATTAACATAATAATACTAAAATTAAACATAAGAGAACTAAGAAAAACAGGTTAAGCTACACATAAAAATTGCTAATAATTTCATAAGTATAAACTCATATGATATAAACTCTTGATAGTAGTCAATGATATTAATATAGACTAAACCCAAACTATCTACGAAATCAAAGATGAACCAGAAGATGATGCATCCTCAAGCGACGTTTTGTTCACCAAGGGTTATCCAAGCGTACAACAGCAAAACACAATTGCCCGTCTTTCCTAGATGACCAAACTATAAATTACCTATATATTGATGAATTCCGTTAGATTAAATATTACAAGAGAACATTGAAAATAGATTTGGAAAAGCCACACATCACCATTTTTGAAAAAAATATATACTCTCCAATATATAGTAAACTAAATGGTTCTCTTTTGTAACTGCTCGGCTTTTCCATTTTTGGATAATAAATAGATTTGTATGAACAAGCTGTTATTCTAATTGTAACGGAAGTTTTAAAAGGTTTCAATTGCACCATAGGGCCAAGGTATTATACATGTATACCCTTTTAAATTACCTTATCCTAATACCTATATATTATACTTGTGTGTGAAAATTACAACCTCTTTGCATGAGGGGCAAACGATACTAGGATATGAATGCTCATTTTCAGGTAGTTGATGGTTTGTTCTTTATTGTTAAAGTCTCGAGTTTGGTGTTATACTAACTTATGTTTTTTGTTAAAAAATATATGGGCTAATACTTGGATTTTGAAACATGTTATAAGGACATTGGTATCCAAAGTGGGTGGATCTCATACTTATGCAAGTATTATTTGATCTTTCGGAAAAGCGGTGTGGTGAATTGCACAAGGTTACATGGATTCCAAACCCGTAACCAAAGGATACCAAGAAGGGGTTCATTATATATAAACATTTAGTTTACATGTCATTTCGTTGTTAATGCATTCAATAAATAATTTAGTATGTTTATAGTTGATTTATCTTTACTTAATTTTTTGTAAACGATATTCACAAAAACAAGCCCGCCCATCGGGCGGGCTTTGAAACTAGTATATATATTAATTTAATTATATATAGTAAATAAGGATAAATAAATAAAAGATTTTTTTTTGAATAGGTGCGCCGACTTTTCTGGAATTTTTATGTTTTTTTCAAATATTATGATAAACTAGATAATTACAAATACACAAGGCATATAATCAGATAAAATACAATTCCAAATAATTATAGAACCTAAGACTAGCAGATTGGGGGTTTTGGTTTTGGTTTTTTGAAATAAAATTCTATTTGTGAAAATTTGCAGAAAGTGCGGCGTACTTGGGTAAAGTACGGCGTACTTCCTGGGTTTTCAAGAAAACCGGCGCACAAATATGATGTGCGGCGTACTTCTTGAAGAAAAAAAAAGTTTTTTTTTGTTTTTGTTTGCCTGAAAACGGTAGGGCGAGTTTGAAAATTTTGATTTGCAAAACAGTAGACAACTTAACAAGAAACAATTTAGCACTAAAAATAAGCAACAAACTATAATAACTTAAACAATTTCCTGGCAACTGCGCCAAAAACTTGATGTGTGTTTTACAAGCTTTAAATTTATAATACTAGAAATATTGATTTTTACTAAAAACACAACACTCGGGAAGTATACCCGTTCGTGTATAGTATAGCTTTTTGGTAAGTCCAGGTCGTTCCTCGGGAATTGAAGTTTTCACAGTTTGTAATTAAGGTGCTAAGGATAATAAGATTGTCATGGATCAAATTAACCAAATCTTGCATATATTGGATATTATAATGAAAGTGATTAAAAGATGATTCAATCAAATGATTAAGGTATGTTTGTTTAGGCAATGATCACTTAGATAATGATGTGTTTGAAATAGTGTTTATAAGTTTAGAAAATAGAGTTATCACAAGTTATAAATCCTTTCGGCCTTTAAATATACATCATTTTATGTCCAAATAGTCCAAGTAAAATGTCCACACACTTATTTATTTATAAACTTTACAAATAAGTATTTAAAAATTAAGTCACCAAATTAATTTATAAATTAACCAACTCTTGTATAAATTATGTTCTTGCATTTCAACACCTTTTAAACATCCTTTTATCATGGTTAAACATGTATTCGAATCATGATCAAGCTTGTTTTATTTTATAACTCTATAAAATAATACTAGATGATGATTAATCAATATAACAATTATATAAGTATGAAAATGAAGTAATTAAAAAAATTAGAGTTTAGGTTAGACCTTTTGAGAATGGATGGAGATGATACACAAATCAAACCCAAATATTTAACCTTAAATACTTATCAAGAAAACCCTAATTTCCCTTAGAAAACCCTAACTTCTTCTTGAATAAACCCTTGGTTAAATTATTACCCAAGTTTTCAAATCACCTTGATACACCTTATATATTATATCTAAGAACACTTGAATTATTATAACCTTGCTAGAATCAAAGCTATAGAAACCCTCATTATTTAATTTCAGCTGTGGGTTGCTAGGAAAATAAGAGAGAATTTTGTGAGAGTTTACTTACAATTAGGAAGTGTGTATAAGCTTTACATTGGTTTCCTTTATATAGTGGAAGTATTTGAAAACAACCTTAACAAAACCATTTGATTAGGAGTAGTTTTATGGTAATGGTACATGTGTGTAAGACCTTACCTCCTCCCTAGGAAGGAGGACAGTCAAAGTAAGGGGGGAGGACATGGATTAGACAATTTATGGAAACTTAGTATTTAACGTGTACATTGTGGGTTATTAGCTAGCATGAAGTGACTTTAGTGGGGATTTAAGTTTAATTAAGTGTTATACTCTTGTAAAACCGGCCATAGGGTTTATTAGGTGTAGAATGATTTAATTTTTGGATATTAGGTATAATAGTAGGTATTTGTTGAAGTATAGATAGATATTGGTGCTTTCGTGTATGCTTAAATGTATTTTTATTGCTAAAGGTAAACGTTTTACGTAACCGATAAAAATAAAATATGAAAGTTATAAATTATCCTCGTAATAATTATATAACACTTGCTTGACATAAACTTTTATTTGTTTGATGTCCGTTTACGTTGATTATTGATTTTTACTTTTCGCGATTTAACTAAACGGTTAATATTAAAAGTAAACGCCTAAAAGTTAAAAATAAATTGTTGAATATTTATTGACGTGAAAATACAGATTGTTACAACTGTGTGGACTAGTGTTAACACCACTTTCTCTACCAGTGGGTAACATATTTCCATCTCTTGCACAGGGCGCCTGACATAATGAATTGAGACCTGCAGATCGTCTGTTTCAGTAAATAGCACGACATTGATTGTTTTACTCTTTGGCCATAAGCACACCATCAAGGTCTCATATTCCCTTGGGATGACGAGCGTTTGTAACATGCCCATCACTTTCTTTACCTTTTGCAGTGCCTTCTCCGCCCTTGTTGTCCACTGAATGCTCCTTCAGCACCGTAGCCCCTCGAGATGTCTCGGAATGAAAGTGTTAGTTCTACTAGCTTTGGTAGAAATCATCCCAAATCCATTAGCTGCAAGCATAGGCTCCGTATCTGCTTTGGATTTTTCGGGAAAGGTTTACTGATTATGGCTCTTATATTTTCTGGATCGGCCTTTATTCCCTTGGTGGTAGAATTTGCCTTCCTCCATTCCGAAGATGCGTTCATTGAGGTTTAGTTTCATGTTGACCTTTTGGAGCATATAAAGGGTTTCTTCAACATCTCGGATGAGATCATGCTCTGTCTTACTTTTGGCAACAATTTCTTCCAAGTATACCTCCACGTTCCTTCCCTTCTGTTCTACATGTTGGGTTCAGTTCCTGAGCCCTTTAGTCTTTCAGTAGATTTAAACATAAAATCTCCTAAGTGTTACTCAAGCTAAAGTCTTTCAATTTGAGTCGCTGAAGTTTCTTCAGCTTCAACTCTTTAGGTACTTAAAAGATTTGGAAGTATCTTCACTTCAGTTTATGCAGCGGTACAGAAATTGAAGAAGGCATTTGCAAAGACCTTCAGTTTAGCTTGGTTGACAATTCCAAGCTGGATGATGTCTATCTCCTTAACAGAAGTTGAAATGAAATATTTAACTTCTAGAATGTTTACAAGGCGGGAAAAAGATGGCTTTATGTCAAAAGGAATAAAGCAATCTCCTTGGGAAAGGTGCTTCTAAAGTTGGTATAGAAGTACAACAACTTTCCTTAAAGGACTGTACCTGGTACTTTAGAGCACGTCTACATTAAATGGTATCTCAACCACCCATTGAATGCATGACATGCGTACTAGGTTAACTTGTAAACCCTAATCTATTTGCCTCTAAAAGTAAAGGGATTCCCAGAGTAAACGTTATCTCTTCCAATTAATGTGAAACACATTGAAGAGTTTATTTATCTCTCAAATAAACTGAATAGAAACTGTTAAAGCTGAAGCTTCAGTTCTAGTCGAGTAGTTTGTTTTCTTATTTCTCATAACTTTGGCTAGAGAATAAGTTCGAATGAGATAACATCCCAATTGTCATTCAACCACCTTGCTATTCCGCAAGCAAGGTGTGTCATAGATTCTTTATTTGATTCTAATAAGAACTTATACGTTGAAAAGTACTTCTGTATGTTTTAAACTTGCCGCCTTGTAAACCTTCTAGAAGTGAAACAACACGTTTCAACTTTTGTTAAGGAGATAGACTACGCTCAGCTTGGAATTGTCAACTAAGCTGAACTGAAGCTCCAACCAAGGGCCTTTTTCAGTTTCTGTACCGCTGCATAAACTGAAAGGTAAAGATACTTCCCAATCCTCTAGGACTTAATAGTGATGCTGAAGAAACTTCAGCGACTCAAACTAAAAAACTTCAGCTTGAGTAATACTTAGGGGATTTTATGTTTAAATCTACTGAATCAAAAAAGGAAACTAAGTCCAGTTCGGCCAAGGATAAAAGCCCAAACTATCCTTTACCTCCCACACCAATGGTTGGTGAAATGCATAAAGAGGCACAACAAGCAGCTGGTGGCCCAACATCTTTAGGGGCCACCAGTAAAGAAGGATCCCACCCTTAGCTAGTAGTGATATGTCTGCATTTATTACTATTGAACTTTTTATTCAGCTTCTTTCATTTGCACTTTGAGTCTGCATCAGGACATGATGCTTCAGCAGATCCCACAGCTGAACCTGATCCTTGAATATCTGCTCTTAAAGATTCTATATCTTAAAAATAGGTTATGGATGAATACACTTTTCCAAGGTCATTTAACCCCTAAAGCATGCAAATATGCTCTATTATTGCACTAAATACTTTCTTTTTGTGTAATTAACATTTGGGAAGCACTTGGACGAAAAGCACGTGACTTGGGCTCGATTCAAGAAGAAACTAGACAAAAACACAACTTTTCAAGCTTGCGACCACCCTCCTGACGGCATCACCAAAAGTGGCTAGAAAGTGGATTTTTGGATATATTATGTGACGGTTCAGTGTGTGGAGACGGCATCACCAAGAGTTATTGATGTCGTCACAACTGTAATGTGCCGTCATCACCAAAAGACTTGACGCGTCAGGAGTTGCCAACTGAAGAAAACCTTATAGGAATTCGACAGGGTGACGACGTCACAAAACCCTAGCGACGCTATCACAACCCAATTCCTATATATACAAACTCTTTATTTTCTTTTATTTGTTGTGTGGAACTTGAGAGAGTATTGTGGCAACATTATTGACGAATTTTTAGGGTTTCCTAAGATATTTGTTACTACCTTAATCCATGTATTTAATTAAAAGTTAAGTTTGTCTTCTTAATCATTACAATATGTCTATTTGTTGTGTGATTATCTATCTTTCTTTTCTTCAATTTAACATTGCTAGGCTTAATTTTATTTGTTGTTTGCTTATGATTATATGGAAACCTGTTGTGATCTTTTGATTTTATTGCATTCATGTTAGTGGTTGGTGCACGGTTAAGCATTAGAAATAGAAAACTGCCAGTACTCCGTACCACTGTTAGATTTCTAGTGAAACATGATTAGGTTAGATGAAACCCTCGATCTACGTTATCAACTGGGTTGATTCCTTCTTAAGTATTTAATGCGCATGAATTTACTATTAGGAGGGAGCGTGTCTGGCAGGTAACGCCTGACTAGGCTGTCACATAGAATGTGAACTTGAGCAACACGCTGCAGAATTAGGGGAATACTTACACATTAAATAACGAGTGTGACAAAGCAATAAGTTAGAGAAATCAACTATGGAGTAATGCATGATTCATGTTTGTTTACCAATAAGAGTTTTCGCCAATTTTACTTTTCTTGCATAATTAGATTAAAATAAGATTAGTTGTAGTTTAGTTTAAAAACCCTTCCTTCAAAACCCGAGATTTTACTTGCTTTCATATAATTTAAAAACATAAAAATACTCTTCCCTCAACCTTTAGATCTTAGTGAACATACAGTTCGAACCTACCTTACTATTCCCTTAGAGAACGATCAATCCCTTGAGTCTTGCTTATACTACAGTACAACGGTTAGGTACTCTGCCTAGGAGGACTGTAAAACTTCGTTGTTGCAATCCGCCGCATCAAGAAAAAAGATATCTTCTCTTCACTAGTGATGTGGTTGAGCATATGAAGAATAAGATCCAAAGGAATAAGTTTAGTTCAACGAGGATGGCCATGCGTCATTGAAAGGACGTTCAATTCCTCACCAAGAAGCTGAGTGAAATGACTTTGCTGTAAAAGAAGTTTACGAGGCTAGAATAGTTAGCTTTATATGAAAAAGATAAAGAACATTTTCTTAGGAAATTTCTTCTTCCAAGTTTGAAATAAGCATTAAGGAGTAGTATAACTGTATTTAAAGACGACTTTTCTCTTTCCTTTTGTATACAGAGTTAAATGGTATACCAACACTCATTGATTCTTGACATAGTGTTAAAGGGGAACCCCTTTTATAAGCCTTAATTTTCTAGCTATAAAAGAGGAATTGTATATAATTGTAGTAATGATTTATCTTGCAGTTAAGTAAAAACACATTCAAAAGCATTTACTCCTCAGATCAGGACTTAGTCGATGTAGTTTCACGCGAGTAAGTAAAGACCTATATTCACTTAACTTAGGTAGTGTTTAAGTTTAGAGAGCAGATCACCAAATTGTCATTCAACTAGCTTTACTATTCCACAAGTAAACCTTGTTATAAATTCTTTTGATTCATTATAATAAGAATTTATAAACGTTGAAAATACTAGGGGTGTGCAAGGTTTGGTTTGGGTCGGTTTATGGCTAAAATACTAGGGATGTGCAAGGTTTGGTTTGGTTTGGTTTGGGTTGGTTAGTGTTTAAGTTAATAAATATATAAATAATAATAATAATAATAAAGATACAGATAATAATGAGAAAATACATGATATAAAAAATAATAAATAATATAAATATAATTAAGAGTTATTACCTAATAAATAATAATAATAATATTAATAATATTAATATTAATAATATTAATATTAATAATTATTATTATTAAGAGCATTTTTTCACTAATTTTTTATAACTCGCTTGAGCTTTTAATAAAGTGATTTATAATAATAATAATAATATATAAATACTAATGATTTACAGTATAAAATTTTGAATTACAATATAATTCTAAACTTTCCATCTAACTCCCAATGTAATCTCAATTTTCTCCCTTTTATGTAATTGTAATGATATGATTACAATTACACTCAACCAAACAACATACTTATTGTAATTCTGAATTACAATTCCTTATTATTTCTGGCAAACCAACAACCTATATGTTGTAATCAAATTTTGTTACATCATAATTTACACTTAGATACAACGACATTCACGTCGATTGATGTACACTTTTTTTATTTAATGTTGCGATCATTTTAGTAAAGTGTGCCTTAATGGATTTTGGTACTGAAAAGACAAGATGTAGAAATAAGGTAATTAGGACAAAATTATCACGATTCATCAACACCAACCCCTATTTACCTTTTGTTTTGATTTTCATGAATAGTATAATTTTCTGAATAAATTTAGGTTGATGATTTTGAAAATTAAAAAGGAAAGTAAATTGAGGAAGAAGACAAAGGTATATTTGTTATTTCACATGTCTTGACTTTGGCTTTTACTAACGAAAAAATAAGTGAGTGTTAGTGAATAGTACACTTTAATGGCATAAAATGCAAAAGACGTAACCACAATGTCATTATTTGCAAAAAAGATATCAATGTCAATGAGTGCAATTTCGAGAAACCACATGGACATTTTTTTGTAGTTTACCCTAATTTTAAGCAATAACAAATTAACTCATATAAAAACTATAGATTATTCACGTGATGGTGTGACAATACACATGCAGTAGATGATATATTATTGAGGTATGAGGTTAAAGTAGCCGATAATGACCGGTAGTTGCAAATTAATTAAGAAAACACCATATCTAATTTTAAAAATCATTTTCATAATGTTAAAAAAATTAGTTCTATAAAAATACACCTTATAAATTTTTTTGTCGCACTTTTTGAGTTATTAACAATGTTTATTATATTTATCCCACATAGCTATTATGCTTAAAATATTAAGGTAGTTCAGGGTCATTACGCTATGATTAAAATAAGTAATTGTGAAATTAAAAAACATGTGATGGTCTCGATCTCCATTAATGAAGTTTCTTACAGGCTGGTTATGCTTAGGAACCATAGGGATTAGATATTGTTTTTAGGATTTCATCTTTTTCTCTCTTTTGTTGTCTGGCCTTTATTTCTCTATGGTTTGTTTCGTTTTAGTTTCATTAAAGGTGATCATAATTGGAAATCATTTAATTCTAAGGAAGATCAAACCGGAAAAATCTCTAAAACTGTTTTTGTCACAAACTTCCCTGAACACATTCGTGCTCGAGATCTTTGGAATGTTTGCAATGAATACGGTTTAGTAGTAGACGCTTATATTCCTTCCAAAAGATCAAAGGCAGGTAAACGTTTTGCCTTTATTCGATTCATCAAGGTTTTTAATTTGGAATGCTTGACTGAAAACCTCTGCACTATATGGATGGGAAGTTTTCGCCTACATGCAAACAAGGTTCTTTTTGAAAGAGAGCAAAAACCTAGGGCTCAATTAAATGACAAGCGTCCAGGAGTTTATAGGGCTTATGTTCCTACTGCTATAAACTCAAGTAATAACAGAGGTTCTTTTGCTTCTATTCTCAAAGAAGGTTCTTTGAACCATTCGTCCGTTGAGTCAAAACCAGCATTAGTTTTGGATGATTTATGCACTAAGGAGCGTGATTTTAGCATGTTGTTAATGGGTAAAGTCAAGGAGGTTTCTGCTATTCCCAACCTCTACATTATTCTTTCTAAAGAGGGATTTCAAACGGTTAAGTTAACATACCTTGGAGGTCTTTGGGTTCTCATTGAATTGGATTCTTTAGACGCTATGGAGAAATTTGTAATCATGTCGGTGTTGGGTCATGGTTCACATTGATTAAACTGCCATGTAATTCATTTGAATCTAATGAAAGGATAGTTTAGGTCTCATTAGAAGGTCTTCCAATCATAGCATGGACTACAAATAAATTCTCAAAAGTAGCATCAAAGTGGGGTGACCTAGTAGTATGGGAGGAGTCTGAGGAAAATTCTTTGGCTTATAAGCACCTATGTATAAGATAAAGATGAATGAAATTATCAACGAAAGCTTTAAAATTATCCTTAAAGAAAAAGTCCATTGGATAAGTGCCAAAGAATTGGATGCTTGGGTCCTAAAATCCTTAACGAAGACATACTCTTATGATGACGAGTCATCTGAAGTAGATGAGGGGATGTAAGTTCGAGGATCAGGAAGAAACACTAAATCAAAATGATGATGATAATGTGGACAAAGTCTCAGAATTAAGTTATTTGAAAGAAATGACTGTTCAGGAATCTGCTCCAAATATTCCAATGAGGAATAGCCTTCAAATCAAACGATCCATTTTAATATCTTATGAGCTTTGAAAGAAGATATGTAATATTATGTATCACAAAGATTCAGGTCATTCACATCCCCTGGTTTTACCCTAATGATTGAAGGAGATTCGGTTGTTCTGTCAAAAGATCCTCTTAATGATCAGGTGAAGTCCATCTCTACAAAGAATCGTTTTACTCTCCACAATGGAGATACTTCTTCACAAAGATCCACTAGTATGCTTATTTTTGGAGGTTCAATTCTAGAATTCATGGATGATTTGGTTAAGGTTGGACAAATAATGAGGTATAATATGGGAGGATGTTTACAAAATATTACCAAAATTATTGGTGCCCAAGGAGATAGTAATGTTAATATAAGAATTTTAATTCTCTAAATATTCAAGGCCTTGGTCATAAGGCAAAAAATGGGTGGATTAACAGATTGTGTACGCAACATAAAATCAACTTCGTTGCTTTACAAGAGACAAAGATGGAGAGTATTGATTTGTTTTCCATCAAGGCAGTTTGGGGAAACTATTCTTTTGATCATGCAGTGAGCTCTTCGGTTGGAAACTCTGGAGGTATTTTATGTATTTGGGACCCTAACATGTTCATCAAAGATCAGTCATCTTCTTCAGATTATTTTCTTCCAATCCATGGGTACATCGGGCTTCACTTTCTTAAAAGCTTCTCATTATTTCTGTATATTCTCCTCAAGAGCTTTGAGAAAAAAGAGAATTATGAAGTTATTTAAGTACTTTGACTGATAGATAGGAAGGTGAGATCGTTATCCTAGGTGATTTTAATAAAGTGTGGATGGAGCATGAAAGGTTCGGTTCCTCTTTTAACATTCAAGGTGCTAACATTTTTAACAATTTTATATCAACGACAGGTTTGATAGATCTTCCATTGGGAGGATATTCATACACTTGGTCTCAAAAATCGGCCTCCAAGGTGAGTAAGCATGACCACTTCTTTATTTCTGAAGGTTTAATGGTGTTGTTCCCTCACTTATCAGGTTTATGTCTTGATATTATAATGTATGAATCAATTCTAGATTATGGGCCTACTTCGTTTGTATGTTTCACTCTTGGTTTAAAATGGAAGGATTCAATAAATTTGTGGAGGATCCATAGCACTCTATAGTTATTGCGGACTCAAATGGCCTTTCTCGCATGAAAAAGAAACTTCAGCTTCTTAAAACCGATATAAAGACATGGATCAAGGAGAATAAGAAGAAGATAAATGAAGCTAAAAAATCCATTCAAAGTAAACTTACTGAGGTGGATAAATCCATAGATCAAGGAGGAGGAAATGAAGAGATTCTTAATCAACGTGCTTTGTTAATGAAAGACCTAAATGACATCAATTACATCGATGCCTCAGAGTTATCTCAAAAAGCTAAAGTTCATTGGTCTATCGAAGGCGACAAAAATTCTAAATATTTTCACAGGATTATTAATAGCAAAAGATCCCAGCTTAACATTCGTGGTATCCTGCTGGATGGCGATTGGATTGTTGACCCTAATAAGGTTAAATCTGGATTTTTCAAGCACTTCTCACAAACATAGTTTCGAACCTTTGCTCCTGGTGTTTCAAGATCGACTTCTAAATTCCCCACTTGGGCGTTAAAATCTGGCAAGTTTGAATGAGTTGGAGCGTCCTATTTCTTATGAAGAAATCCAAAATGCGGTCTGGGATTGTGGCACAAATAAGTCCCCGGGTCCTGACGGGTATACTTTTGAGTTTTTTCGAAATCACTAGAATGTTGTAAACCAAGATTTAGTTGCAGCGGTATATGAGTTCTTTTATTCTGGCAGTTACCTCAAAGGTCTGGAATCTCCGTTTCATTGATTTAATTTATAAAATTTCATGATGCAAGATGATCAAAGATTTTCGGCCTTTTTAGTCTCATTGGAGTTTATCCAAAATTATAGCTAAATTTTAGTAATCGTTTGTCTCTAGTTTATGTGGATCTCATTAGCGATGGACCAAACAACTTTCATTTCTAAACGCCAAAATCCTTGATTGGGCCCTTTTAATCTTAATGAGCTCATATCTTGGTGTAAAGCAATAAGAGATTAATGCTATGATTTCAAATAAGGTTGACATCGAAAAAGCTTTTCGATTTTTTTATGATGGATTATTTAGAGGAATGTGATTAACTATTTGATTTGGAGACAAATGGCGGTAAGGGATTTTCGGTGGTCTCGACTCATCTGCTTTGGGTTCGTTCTTATTAATGTCAGTCATTACGCAATGTTTCATTTCACAAAGGTCTAGGCAAGGAGATCTCTATCTCCGTTTCTTTTTATTTGGGTGTTCGGAATATAGTTTGCATATTCTTTCCACTAATGTATTGAGTTGTGCTCGGTCTCTACAAAGGTATTTCCATCAATAATTCTCTTATGATATCCCATCTGTTTTATGCCGATGATGCAATTTTTGTAGGAAAGTGGGATATTAATAACTAAAACAATTGTGAATGTTCTGAATTGTTTCTTTATGGCTTCGGGCCTCAAAATTAATCTTCACAAAAGTAAGCTAGCGGGGATTGGTGTTAGTAAAGAGAATATAGATTTAGCGGCTAATATTATGGGTATGTTACCACGGTATTTCTCCTGCCATCTACTATCTCAGAATTAAAGTTGGATCTCCCATGTCTAGACTTAATTTGTGGAAGGAAATCACTGCTAAAATTTCTTCCCGGTTGTCAAGATGGAAGCTTAAAACCTTATCTATTGGAGGTCGTTACACGTTACTAAAATCCATTCTTACTGCTATTCCTATTTATCATATGTCACTCTTTAAAGTTCCTGTCAGAATTTTAAAATAGATGGAATCTCTTCGAAGGAATTTCTTTAATGGCATTAAAAGATCAGAAAAGAAAATGGTATGGATTCGATGGGAAAAACTTTTGGATTCAAAGAAAAATGAAGGGCTTGGTATATCTAGTTTTTTCTCTACAAATTTGCTCTTCTTCATTCTAGTGTGTGACTGGTTCATTACGCAAGGTCATCTTATGGTCTAGCTTCTTCCAAAGCCATTCATGGAGATAAAGGTGCTATCGACAATCCAAATTATTCGTCTAGAACCTTAATTTGGCTTGACTTGATTCGTGAATTCTTATTACTTTGTCACAAAGGTATCGATCTCATCGCCTTAGTTAAGAGAAAAGTTGGAAATATAGAGAACACTCTTTTTTAGGAAGACATTTGGCTTGGAGATTCTAGCTTGAAAAAAAAATACCCTAGACTTTTTGCTTTGGAGTCATGCAAAGGAATTTATGTGGCTGAAAAAATGGGGCATTCCTTCTTAAATCACTCTTTCTGTCGCCTTCCAGAGGAGGAGCTGAAGACGAGCAATACAGGGATCTATGTTCTAACACTTATGAAGTTCTTCTTCCTAATATGCTTGATCGATGGGCCTGGTCTCTCAATGCTTCAGGGGATTTCTAGGTAAGCTTGGTTTGTACTTTTATTCATGATGTTTTTTTGCCTAAGTCGGAAGTTCCTACTAGGTGGGTCAAGATGGTTCCTGTTAAGATTAATATTCTAGCTTGGAAAATTAATCTGGATGGTCTTCCAACGAGGTTAAACCTCTCATCTCGTGGAGTGGAGATCCTTTCGGATCTTTGTCCTATATGTAATGAGGTAGTGGAATCCTCTTCTCACATTTTCTTCTCATGTTCTTTTGCTCGTCAAGTTTTGGCCAAGCTTTGTCGTTGGTGGGAGCTCAACTATTCTCCTATGCACTCTTATTCGGAATGGCTTAGTTGGGTTTCTAATATCCGATTATCTAAATCATAAGGCAGATTCTGAAGGATTGCTATTGTTTGACATGGTGGCTTATTTGGGATGTTAGTAATCAGTGTATATATGTTTGTGTTTGGATCTTCTCAACCTAGAAGGGACCTCATTTTCGATAATATTGTTCAAATGTCTTTTTATGGATTTCTAATCGTTGTAAATCCAAGATAGATTGGGTTACTTGGATGCAGAACCCTAATTTTCTTTCCTTGTAATCTTTTTTTAGCTTCTTGCTAGTCTTTTAATAATATCGTCGTTCAAAAAAAAGTAGGTTTTGTAATTTGTACATATGTTTTATCATTTGTATTTTTTATATAGAGGGTATTTTATTAGTTACACTAATTGTTAGTGTTTAAAAAAAATTAAAATTAGTATTTTAAAGTTTGCATTTTTTTAAAGGATTAAATGCTTAATAATGTAGTATAGATAAATTTAAAGATACATTTGAGGCATCGATCCAAGTTCAAAGTTACATTTCATTCGATGATCGTTCTTAAGGACATTTGGGTTTGCCCTTTTTTGTTTTGATATCTCGATAGCAAGGACACTCGTCTTTATTTCCAATTGTACCAGAAGGTACACATAGACATTTTCCGCAACAATCTATGCATACATCCATGCATCGATTATGATGATGTGTTGCTGAACAACGAACCTCACATGCACTTGGACATTCTGTAAAACAAAATAGAAATTGGAAATAGTTGTCACTAGGTACAAGAAAAATCAGTCATCATTATAGTTACAAGTCTACTTAAAATAGATTGTTACTTACGTTCAACTGGACACGAACCTTCTGAGCCGGCCTGAAACACATATACAAATAGTTAGTTTTAACGACATGTACATTTAAAATGTACACTAGATAAATCAACATTATCGATTTATTATTGGAGCTGATATGCATAAACTTACTATCGATGGATCAATGATTGTCATGGATGCAACAAGGAAGACAACGAAACTAAGTTGAAATCTTCCCATTTCTTAGCCAAGATAGTTTACAAACACCAGTACTAGTATATTTATATATTCTTTGTAAATTTGTTTGTGCTGAAAAACACTATGAAAACCACATATTTATACACGATTTTTTTACTAAAACACAATAAGATGATATGTTTATGATCTTGATATTATATGTGGATCTATTAGTTATAAAAGCCCTGTCGTTACCGTAATATGGATTATGTTTTGATTTTGATATTATATATTGACCTAATTAGTGATTACAGAGCACAAATTTTGGTTCATTTGAAAACAAAACTCTGGCCGTTACAAAAGAAAATGAAATAAAAACTATTTATGATATTAAACAAAAACTCGTCTTAAAAGCCCCGTGTTACCGTAATATGATTATATTCGAGTAATCGCGTCTAGCGGCAGCAATGTCTAGTTGCGACCAAATTTCAAAGGCAAATATTTTTTTACAACAAAATGTATTTGTAACGTTAGAGAATCATTTTTCGATAACATTGTTTAAAGTTACAGTGTTTTCTTGAGAACTATTTTTTCTGATCGCATTGTTGCATTTGAGAGCGTCAATCTTATGTGATAATTTTTTTTCCGAAAACATCGTTTAAAGTTACAGTAGTCGAGTAAACATTTAAGTGTTGTTGGTGTGTGTTAGGAATACAGAAAAGTAGTCGGTTCACTTCCAAAAGTTGATTAGTTCTTAGCTAGTATGGTAGTGTTATAAAGTAAGCTAACGGTGTCAAACCCTAACCTATGACGACTGGCCCTCTTGTACTATATATACCCTCTTCATGTCATGGAGAGGGTGTTGATTTCATTCTATTTCATTTATACTTCCTCCTTTTCTCTCTCTAGAAACCTTCCAATCTTTATCTCTCTAAACCTTCTCTTATACTCTTGCATATATTGTGTGATTTGATATCCTACAATTGATATCAGTCGTCATGTGGTGATTACATGTGATTGTGTGCGTTTATCTTGTGAGAATCTAAGCGAAATTTGTGTTTTTAAGCCATAATATTCGAATTCTACAGTTGATATAATTTTTGGTGTTAAAATGATAAAGTTTGTGTTTTTATGTTAGATACAGCTTAAACATAGTTAGTTTTGCAAAAAGTTTAAAAAACGTTAAAAATTATGTCTTTTAGGTGTTTTTGTGTAAAAAGTTTTTGCGTTTGGTTATTCTGTTTTCATCATAGCGGTTTTTGACAGTCTTTTAGCGGTTCTAGCTTGATAAGTAGTGGTTGTGTCACAATAATTTAGCAGTTTCGGCAACGGTTCACTAGTGGTTTGTCGGTTTAAGAGCGGTTTGTCACGCGTGAATAGCAGTTTGGCTAGTTTTTTAATAGCAGTTTGATAGGTTTGTTTCGCGGTTCGACACATTATCTTAGCAATTTGACACATATTCAAATAGCGGTTTGACGAACTTAGTCTAGCGGTTTGGATAATTAATTAAAACTTAGCGGTTTGACAGGTTTAAGTATTGTGGATGGGCATTCGTTTTCTAGCGGTTGTCAGGACAGTCATAGCGATTTTGGTTTGAATGTTCTAGCGGTTTTGCAGATTCAAATGCGGTTTGAAGTTTAACTTTACTAGCGATTTGGCTAATTATTTATAGCGGTTTGAGTTCATTAATCAGCGATTTGTCTAATGTAATCCTGCGGTGTAGTAACAGTTATTCCAGCATTTGACTGATAATCAGGAAGACCAATTGATCTAAACTTACTTATACACTCAAAACACAAAACACTTAATTTGAAATCAAAACACTTAAAACAGCTTTCAATTTAACTCAACTCTCATTTAATCACTGGAAACGATATTTAATATTTCATTTCACTCAAACAATCAGTTTAAGCTGATACATTGGCATAAAAACTTGATTGTAGTCAGTGGGCTGGACAACCGTTCTCTATGCGCAAAAAGAGAGTTATGTCACTCTTGGCAAAGTGTATGAAACTCTATATCGAGGAAGGAAGAGGGCAAAGACCTTATTGACTCAGGTACATCAATGGTGCATTTCAATATGGCAAGTTGTAGAAGATGGATTCCAAGAACTAAAATTTGATTGAAAAACTCATGACATAAGAGAAGATTCGTGAGAATGCGAACATTGAGATATAATATTGTTCTGTCAAGGGTTACTCCCCGGATGTGTGTATAAATATTGTCAAACCATCACATTGTTGCTAATAGAAATTTAGGATAGAGTCAAGCTACTTACGGAAGGTACAGAATTGTCATTACAAGAACGTGAGTGCAAGTTGTACAATGAGTTTGATAGGTTTACTTCTGAGAAGGGTGGGTCAATTCACACGTATTACTTAAGATTTGCACAACTGATCAACGACGTAAACACGGGAGGGATGTCTATGCAGAAACTCTAAGTGAAAATAAAGTTTGTGAACAATCTTCAACCTGAATGGAGCAAATTTGTGACTGATGATTAAGGTAAGCAGAGATATGCATGAATCAAACTTTGATCCAAATATAGGTATCTTATGCAACATGAGTTCATCAAATGAAGTCTTGATGATGGGGTGAAAGATTTCCAGACCCTCTTTGCCTTGTTGCTAATTATCACCACACCTTCAAACTACAACGACTATCATTCTATGTATTATTCCATCATAATATCAACAGCAGCTTTTCTCACCAATTTGCTCAGAAACTCTATAACCTCTCATCTCAGCAACCACCTATCTTATGAAGCACTCGCTCATCAGCAATCATATCATTCACTTGCAATTCATCAAACATCTATGATTCCTCAACAAGCATACCAATCACCAACAGTCCAACAACAACCACAAGCTATGTTTCCTCAGCTAGACTCAGGGCTTGATGTACCATCATTTCTACTAAGTGATGATCCTATTGCTAGTATAAACAAAGCAATGACGTTCACTGAGCTCATCAATTACCTTTCGTTATCCTATCGATAATAAACAACTCGAACATCTTCTAATCCAAGAAACCAAGCTTCATTCAGGATGGCAGGGTTTATAGTACAAAAATGTGAGAGGGGATAGAAGTCAGATTTTGCTGGTAGTGGTCACAATAAGTAATGCTCAATAGCATAGGGGGGTAACAGGAATTTGGGTACTAATGCAGCTAATCAGATAAGGGTTATGCACTCAACCAAAAAGGCTAAGGAATGTTGATTGGTTCAATGAGAAGATATTGTTAGTTTAGGCATAGGAATCTGGGGTTGTTTTAGATGAGGAGTAGCTAGAATTCTTAGCAGATCCAAGAGTTGCTCAAGGCCTAGAGACTCAGACTACCTTGCCCATTAATCCTGCTTTCCAGGCTGATGATCTAGATACTTTCGACTCAGACTGTGATGAAGCACCTTCTGCAAGGGTAGTGCTTATGGCCAATCTCTCCATTTATGATTTAGATGTTCTCTCAGAGGTACCAATCTCGGAAAATTATCAAGATAATTCTGTACTTGATCAATGTGTTCAAGAGATGTATTGAAATTACATTGTGTTCTAAACAACCCACTTTAGATCACACTTCATATATTTAAATTACAAGTGATGGAAATATCATTTCATATGATCAATATATAAAAGAGACCAAAAGTGAAATAGTTCAAGATACCACTTCTCATGAACAGAAAAATGTTATGATAATGTCTGTCATTGATGAGATGTCTAATCAAGTTGCTAAAAGTAATGTTGTGAATATTGAAAATATGACTGTAACACCCCCAAATAGGGTCGCAGCGGAATAATGTGTCCGGAAGCGTTACTTCATAGATCAATAGCACAAGATATGAGAACGACCTCTAAAAGAGTCGTTTAAAATATGATACATTGGATTTATTGAAATTGTTTAATACAAAACACAACAGCTTAAATTGTTCAACATTTGATAACAAGGATTTTAGATCATAACAATTATCCCAATGAGTAATAACTTCAATCTTTATGCATGACTCCTCAGTAAGTGTTATCCCTAATGTATCCTTTAGCACCTCGGTCTTCATTTGACCTGATGAAACATGCTTTAAAACGTCAATAATAAGTTGGTGAATTCATAATGGTTTATGTAAATATAAATGTAGGACCGCAAGGATTTCCATGTATATGATTAATGCCAACAGATGCAAACATCACAAATGTAATTACGTTTTCCTAAGCTCTTGACACCGAGCTTCGACATGTATGATTGCAATATAAATTTCCTCATTGCCGTGATGATGCTTCTAACCAACAACATCTGAATCGACATGGTATACGTATGTTGTCAGGGTAAATGGCACATGTGAGCGCTTCACCCGATCGGGGATTGTCTATCCCAAATAGATCTATTATAACTTGCGTTACATAAGTAATTGTCAGTTCATGATAATGGGCTCAGAGGGTCTATCGCTATCTTAGGCAAAATGTAATCATGATAAAATGTACACTTGGTCACTTTGTTCAAACAAGGCATATTTCTCATCCAAAAGTTGAAATCATTGATATATAAAATGGGGCTATAACCTCACCTTAGTAAATAATACTGGAGTATATGAAATCAATGATGAAACGTCACGGATAAGATCGAATGCAACCTAATTAAATATAGGTCGTATGAGTACTAAGTACTTTGAATAACTAATACCACATATAATTCTTTATGTTTACATTACCACCTAAAAAGTGGTTAGTTTAATTTATAAAATTAAACATTTAATTTGCACATGTAAAAATAAATGGTCCATTTATTTTTATTGTCAAAGATTACATACTTGTCAAACAATTTGCTATTTGACAAAAAAACATGACGTGTTATTTATATAATTTCATTTTATAATAATTTTATTGTTTGAGAAAAATTAATAATCTATAAGGTTAAAATGTTTTATAAATATCAATTTAGTAGAAAACGTCATATCTTATCTTTCTCATTTTAATCCCGTTTTTATCATTCTTTACATGTATGGATTCGTATTTGAAAAATCTAACAAAATATTAATTTATTATATTCATATTTACTGTTATGAACAGTAACAGTAAGTGTAAATTTATAAAATACTTTTTATAAATTTTAATTGTTGAAATCGTATATTAATTGTATCTCATTCGTTTTAATTCGGTTTTTAGTGATTCTTATGTTCACGTCTTCGTAATTAAAAACTCTATTTAAGAAAATTAATTCCCAACAGCCCACTGTTATGAACAGTAGCAAGTTTTTATAAATTTACTTTTTATCGTAATCTTGTAAATAGCGTATCTCCTTCATTTAAATCCGTTTTTAATGTACCTTATAGTTTTGAAATCCTCATTAGTTGTACTTTATCAGAAAAATAAGCTTCCATTTATATCAGATTCGAAATCTTAGAGTTTTTATAAAGTTGCTTTAATAAAGTTACTTTTACATATTTAATTACTTAAAACATGTAAAATCCATAACTAGTTCATTATCCATTGGTTTTCCAAGTTTCTTATATTTTTGAAATCACAAAAATATGTACTTTTAAGGAAAAATATAAAACATTCGGATCAAGTTCGAATTTATATAGTTTTTTAAACTTAGTTTTATAAAAACACTTTTATACACATTATCTCGTAAAAATCATAACTCCTTCGTTATTTATCGGATTTTCAAATTTCTTATATGCTTACGATCGTTATGAGATGTACTATTTTTATAAAATATAAAAATGAATTTTATAGGGTTCGAATGAACAATAACATTTAAAAGTTTAATTAACTTGTTTTATACACTTTTAAACTTAATAAAGTTACCATAAGTCCTAAAATTTATAAATTAACATCCATTGTGTATAAATTAAGTCCTCTACATTGTTTCCATTATAATAAGTCCATATGGTCCAAAAAGATTATCCAATATATTTATTTACTTATCTAAACTTTATAAATAAATAAATAATCATAACTTGACAAATAATTATATAATTTATCCATGGTGACACAA
>BQNB010087451.1:8678-27917 GCA_026074375.1 Tanacetum coccineum
AGTGCTAGTATTGTTGGAAGTGTCTTTATGTTCCATGACGCATTGGAGTGCATTCCTATCAAGTATTGCCTGCTATTATAGAGACAATTGGACATGCGTTTCTTGGTTCGTGGATGCACTAAGGAATTGGAAGTTCTATGTCGTCTTCACTGGAGTAAAGCTGAATTCATCATCTTTGATTCTGGTTTGACGAATTGAAGTTGTTAGCTATGGAAACTATCGGAATTTATGGCTGAATCCCTATGTTTTAGGGATTTGGTTTGACTGGAATTAATAAGCATCTTAATCTATTCTGGGTATTTTGACTAGAATTAATGTGCATCTTGATCTATTCTTGGTATTTTGACTGGAATTAATAAGCATCTTAATCTATTCTGGGTATTTTGACTAGAATTAATGTGTACCTTGATAGAATTTAATTAAGCATTAATGTGGGTCTTGACTGGAATGATGCAAAATTATATCTCTTTAATGAATGGATCATGGATGTTACATGTCTTTGGAAGTTGCTACGTGCATTGGAAGTTCTATGACGGATTCAACGCTGTGGGGTGGAGTTTATCATTCTGATATCCGTATAGATTAGTGTTAGGAAGTATTTGTTTTACTTTCTTTAGTTGTCATAAGAATGGTTTGTCATTCTTATGTTGTGGTTAGGTTAGTAGCTTTTTGAAGCTTGTATGTGTCCAGATGGACTGAGATGAGGGACTTCACCCTCATCCTTTGTACTTAAATGTTTTTTGGTGTAATATATTTACCGGGGAAACCCTTTACCCAAAAAATTAGTGGACTTGTAAATGGACTAAAGGATTTGTTTTGGACTAAGAGGGATTTTGTTGGACTTGTCGAATGTAAAGGGATTATTTTGTTACGATTGGATAAAACGTGTTGAAGGTATTGATATTGTGTTTTGTCGGAAAATGTCGGGTTTGTGAAAAGTGTTTTGGATTAAGGTTTAGAACCTTAGAAAAAGTCATAAAGACGTGCGGGTCATGCCGAATTTTAGAAAAAAATTTATACTTAAAAACTTTGCTTAAAAAGGGTAAATTTTCAAGATTTTAATAACAAAGAGTTATTTTACTTTAAAATTTAATGCAAGACGAACGATATGCTTTCCCCGAAACCTTTTTCTTAAATATTTAATACTTATAATCGTTGTGTCGATTTGATTTGAAGAAATAAAGAATGATTCTTATGGAAGATTAAGTGTCGAGGTAAAAGCTATTTCTTTCAAATGAAAGATTAATGGTCGAGGTAAAAGCTATTAGAATATGGAATAGTATTAAAAATAAGATAACGGGTGAATCTTAATACCCTAGTAACCTGTTAGCCGGGTAATAAACGAGAATAAAAATAAAATATTTATTAATTTTATTTGACTTTTGAGTTATTACTCATTCTTTTTTCGTCAGATGACCTTCCGCGGAGTAGTTTGGTCATAAATCGTAATCGTTTTATCTCAAACGATTTTTTGAGGTGTTTTAAGCTATATTGTATTGGATGTCCGCACTTTGCCTCGAAGAAGTGTTTTGACTCTCGTCGTTTTTTTTTGTGCGAATTAATTCGTACACAAGACCATAATCAGGCGATAAAGTATTGAAAAAGGGAATAAGGTCTTGAAAGAAATGATGGTTTTTGTAATGAGGTTAACGGTATGAAATATAAACGAGTTTAGAGAAAGAAATGAAAATGAAATGGGAATTTAAACGTGATTAAACAAGCGGATAATTATACGATGAGTAAAAAGATGCACGACTTGATACAATAAGATAGAATTATTGTTACGAGTAGTAAATTAAAGACTGAGTTTAAAATCGTACGATCGGGTACACATTGTTGCGCAGTTTGCGTATTAGACAAGGTATTTTGTGCAATGCCAAATATGTAGATACGTTGTGGTTGCTTTAGTGCATGATGTTATGTGAATCACGTAGCCCCCCATTAATTCACACACTAGTTTTTTTTCATATTCATTGTTTTTTTACCGTTGGTAAAAAAAATACTCAAATGTGTTTTGAAATGTTTTGAATTGATCTGTGCGAAATGTGATTTTGTTTTTGGGACAAGATATGTGCTTATGACTGCTATGTGAATATTATGTGTTGCATGATTGTTTGGATCGGATGGGTACGCCTACCTAATATTTGTGTGATTATTGGAGCGGATGGGTACGCCTACCCTGGCTTGTGTGTGGTCTTGCCCTAATTTTAATGCTCTAGCTGGTAGGCCCTTTAGGTGCGTAAGTGACATATGGTGATTGACTAGCGAGGGACGCTATGTCTTGGATTGTTTGCATATATTCACTGTCATATAACACTATTGTCTACTGTTTTGAGATATTGGCACAGCTTTTGGGTTTAAGGTCAAACCTACGAGCTCACAAACATTATTGTTGACGTTTTCGAGTATCATTTTCAGGTGTGTCAAATCAAAGGTACGTGAATAGAATTGGAAGAGCAAAGATATAACCAAAGGGGACTGGGTCAAGACAGTTTTTGATTGTTTGATTTTGTCAAGTTTTTAACTTGTAAAATTTATCTAAACCCAAGTTTCATTATTGTAAATCGTAAAGTATATGATCTTGTATCTTGTACGATGAACGGTATCGGCGCATCCCGTGTTTCCGCCACTGACGGGGTGTGACAATTCCGTTGCAACCCGATTTGGGGGTGTGACAGATTGGTATCCAGAGCCAAGGTTATAGAGAACCATGTAGTATATTAGGCCTGGTCTATAACAAGTACGTGATCCTTACGTGATTTTAATCCTAGTATATACGTGCCTTATCTTTGCCTATATGTGCATTTACATTTACCTTACGTTTATTTTGCCTTACGTAGATTTTCTTGTTGGTTTTATATAAAAGTTTTTTTTAGGTAAAGGGTTTCCCCGGTAAATGTATTACTCCAAAAAAACGTTTAAGTACAATAGGATGATGGTGAAGTCCATCATCTCAGTCCTTAAAGGACACTAACAAGCATCTAGCATGCTACTTAACCAAACCACTACATAAGAATGACATGCCATTCTTACGACTTACAAAGAAAAAAACAAACAACCTACTTTCTAACACGACCTTTTAGACAGATATCACATTGATCACTGTGAACCTCATATCCATCATAACATTCCAAGTCATCTTCTTCCAACGTAAACCCACGACCAGTCGAGGAAATATTAGTAGACATGTTGTTTTCTTCAAGGAAAACTTTGTCCTCATCTGATTCATTTTCTAAATTAGAAGATTAGGATTTACTAGTTGCGCCCTTTTTCATCTCTTGAAAACGTTCCCACAAACTTCCTAATTCTTTACTCTTTACATCCTCTCGCAATGATTGATTAGTGAAACTAACCTGTTTTTCGTTAGACTTTATGGTTCCACAATCCCCATTTATGCTTAAATCAGCAATAGCCTCTAGCACTTTATCTTCCTCCATCAGTCGATCCATATTTTCCTTAATTTGATCAAGATTAATATCGTCCTGAATATAACTAGACTTACCATTATCACGAGTAATCACTTCCAACGGAGCTTCAGGTGGTTTGTTCGAAATATCACCAACATCATTTGTATTCACCATAGATATGTTCGAAGCAACCTGATTAGGTTTAGAAATAGGTCTATAGACAAGCTTAGACTTTGGTTTAGAAAACCTAATGCCTTAGAATTGTTTTACTTTAATCGGCTGTTTCACACCCTCCATGCGTTTAGTTAGCACAGCTCACATACTTCCATCATTCTTCTCATTCCCATTCCCTAATGTCAATATTGACGCAACTTTCTTACCCCGAGACGGACAAACATCAGTCTCATGGTCAAAAATTTTACATGTCATGCATCGAGGAGGCCTCCACTCATATTGTACATCAAGTGTATCAAGAGTATGACCGGCTCCATTAGGTAACGAGACAACAACCACAATGGAGTCCATAAGAGCACATTCTAAAGAGAACTTCACCAGAGCTCGTGCATATGTACTCCGACCCTAAGGATTAAGGCAAAGATCACTCATCCGTGCATCCAACATAAGAGGTCTTCCCAATTGCGACATGATCAGACTTAAACCCGTTTCCGAGAACGCAACCACCAGAACATTGTGGATCTTAACCCACACAGCTACCTTTGTAACAAACTCCTTTTCCATCTTGGTATTAGCCGACCAAATACTAAGCACGATAGGCTTCGACTTAATCAACTAAGGTCCAGTTTCAAGCACTTTAGACATACCCTCAAAGGATGCGAATTTGAAAAGAAAGAAACCATTACGGATAGTAATGCGTTCAATTCCATACTTAGCCCAAGTATTACGTACATAATTTTCCACCACCGGTAGTGCTATTCTAGAGCCAATGAAATAACCATATAGCGTAAACGTAAACTTATCACAAATTTCATCAATGGCAGCTATAGGAATAGCAACATCCGCACCTTGAACTTTCTCCTCATTCATTAAGGAAGAAACCTTAACTGTTTTACGTTGCAGCTTGTACAAAGGCGCCTCATTTTCCCATTGTGAAATATTAGGACTTACATTGGTTACAACAGGTTTCCCAGCCTTCGTACTTCTCCCATCATCTCCATTCGAACTAGCATCACCAACACAATTCCATTCATCACCAGCCCGTGTATCATCCTCCATTTCCACATAAATCGAAGGAGGATCAACCCATTTAACACGACGATATGGTTTCATTGGTTTGCCATCTCTCCCCAAAATTATCCCATCAATATTCTTGACTTTTCTTGCTAAATCACTCAACAACACACTTGAATCCCCTTTGTTGTTCTGTTTTGCCCTAGACGCATTGTTAAGGAAGCCTTGTTCCATCTCTCTCACACCCCACGAACAAAATAAAACCCTAAAACTCCCAAAAACTTCACCGTGGCAGAAAAAATACAAACCCTAAAAATTAGTGTTTTTGTTATTGTTTGAAGATCAAGCCGTATCCAAATCAACCCAACATACAACACCAATTAACGTAGCCAAAAGATAGATCAGATCAAGACGCGTACGTGAAACTCTAAATATGAATTGAAACCCTAAAAATAGGATCAAAACTCAGATAATAAAAGGTTTTAAATGAATGGCGGCACAAACCCTAGAAAAAGAATAAAAACGATCCCTGAATGATCTAGCACTAGATATCGATCAAAGATTGATCAATATAGAGAAAGGAACACAAGAAGAATCAAACTAAATGATCATAAAGTTTTCTAGGGGTTGGCCAAAAATCGCCAAGATAGAGAGAATTTTCTTGGGGTTTTATATAAAAGTTATTTATATAAATAATAGAACTTTCCTCCAAGACATTGTGAGTGACACAATGGTCTTTAAACCTTTCTAAGATATTGTGAGTGACACAATGGTCTCTAAACATTTCTAAGACATTGTGAGTGACACAATGGTCTCTAAACATTACCCAAGACTTCGTGAGTGATACGATAGTCTTTAAACTTTTTCATGAATTTACATAATACTATTTTACATAACATCGAAACTTGTCACAGTCCGCCGACCCTACGTTATCTTACTATCCGAACCCAAATGCGAGTTGAGCACTCGCCCCATACTGTTGAAACACCTACGTCACCTCATAACGTCTCAATCTTTCTTACTTCTCATAATCTGTAAAAGCATGCTGATTAATTCCAACACGGCTTTAACCTGTCGCCTTGTAACATTCCATTTTTTGGAAACACGACTTTTGGGATCCGACTTATCTTATTTTCTTTACTTTGTTCGATTTTGAAGAAAATGCCAATGATAAGACAAGGAATGAGTTTCGCGAAAATTGAGCAGATTGGAACCCAACGAATTGCTAATGCTATTGAAGCTATTGCTATCTACGAGGCAAAAATCCGTATGGCTCACGACTCGATGGATCAAGTTTTACGTTAGATAGCCAAGATGGCAAGGAATGCCAACAACAAAATAAACGACAAAAGGTTGTGAGAGAGTACAACTGCTAGACCAAATAACAAAAATAGATATGTAGGAAAGTTACTTTTCTGCAACAAAGGTAAGTTGCACCACACTGGGCCATACATTGTGAAGTGCAACAACTATAAGAGAGTTGGTCATATGACTAGAGATTGTAAGACACCCGTTTCGATAACGAATTAGAGGCCCCAATGGTAAATTAGGAACCTAGGGTACCCACTATGAGTGTGGAAAGGCCAAGACATTACAAGAGTGAGTGTACAAAGCTAAACCGTGTGAACCGGATTTGGAAGGTAAAAACTCGCGGGAACTTCAACGTCGTCAAAGATAATGCTGATACTTACGGAGAAATTTTCCTACCTTGTCTAGTGAAACCTAAGTAGACTTGGACCGTAACCCCCTAAGAGATTTGCACTAGTACTTTCCTGTAAATTTCGTGTATCGTGTGGATGTTTTTTTTAAACTCGCTGTTCACTTTGTGTCATGACGATTCCGTCGGTTACACTTCAATTCTCTATTAATTTATGTAAGATACTCCTCAAATTTGTTACCATCTTACGAACCATTTCACTAATATTTTTTAAACCGTTTACTCGTATAAACTATTTGGATGTTATCGTATAAACTCTTTTAGCATCATATCATAAACATAGTTGCTGCCATTTTATAAACTATTTTACTGTCGCTTTACGAAACCGTTTTGCTGACATATTATTAACCATTTTACTATCGTCTTATGAACTATTTTACTATCATCCTATCAAGCATTTTGATACTATCTTATAAACTATTTTGCTAACGTTCTATAAACCGTTTGTCATCACATTATAAATTATCCTACTATCATCTCATTAACTATTTAACTATCATTTTACAAACTAATTTGTTTTCACCAAATAACCTATTCTGCTGTCGTTTATGAACTCTTTTGCCATCGGTTTATAAACTATTTTGTTGTCGTCTTATAAACTACTTCGTTGTCTTTTAACAAATTCGTTGTCATTTTATAAACTGTTTTGTTGTCAATTCCTAAACTATTCGTTACCATATTATAAACCCCTTACTATCATATTATAAACTGTCACTATATTTTCTCGTAAACTATTTTTCTAGCACCTCATAAACTATTTTCCGCCATCTTACCAAATATCTTGTGTCTTTATATAAACTACCTTGTTTTCGTTTTTACGAACTATTTTGCTACCTTATAAACCATACTGTATATACCATATAAACTTTTAAACATAATACTAGTTTGATGAAAAGAGCATTTCATCGTTAGTTCCTAAATTATACATAGCATGATCACCTATGTATAATTCAGGAAGGACCATGCTATGCTAAGAATAGTCACCTTAAAATTTTGTCAATTTATCTTCGCTTTCGCTTTCCATTTTCTTTTCTCTTCTCTATATTTTCAACGGGATTTTATCTTATTCATGTTTTACTAATACTTTGCATACGTATTCGTGATTTATGTCTGTCATGTGTATTCGTATTAGTAAGCGTCGTAACTAAGTGGATTTTCTCAACCATATCATATAGAGACACCGTACCATTAGCCGAGAGACCAAATCACGCTCCCTGTAGTCACGAAACTTATGGATTGTAAGATTTTAGAACGTAATGAACGTATCCTTCTAATTGGATTATAACCAAGAAAACTAAGAGATTTCCTTCATATAACTTATCTTTTAGTGAGTTAGAATTATACAGACGAAACTTCTAATAGACCTGAAGTAAAAGCGAAGGACGCAATTATTGCAAGTACATAGATCCTAGCTGATAGAAGCCTCACATCCGCTGAGTTTAGCCCTCTAAGTGATATCGTGCCAACTGCTTTAAACGTTAAGTACACTATTGATTTATCTAACGGAAAGATAATAGGCACCGATACTATCATTCGAGGTTGTACCTTAAATTTTCTAAATCATCCTTTCAATATAGACTTAATGCCCGTAGAACTTGGTAGTTTCGACGTCATCATTGGTATGGACTGGTTGTCGAAATATCACGCGGTGATCATGTGTGACGAGAAGGTTGTTCGGATTCCTTATGGAGATGAAGTGTTGAAAATCCAAGGAGATGGAAGCAATGGTACGAGTAATTCGAGATTGAGCATCATCTCGTGCACCAAGACCCAGAAGTATATTCAAAGAGGATGCCATGTCTTTCTAGCACAAGTTACGGAAAGGAAAGCTGAAGACAAGTCAGAGGAGAAGCGACTTGAAGACATGCCAATTGTGCGGGATTTTTCGGGAGTCTTTCCAAATGACTTGCCAGGACTTCCACCTACACGGCAAGTTAAATTTCAAATCGACTTAGTCCCTAGTGCTGCACTGGTATCACGTTCCCCGTATAGATTATCTTCGTCTGAGATGCAGGAATTATCCGCTCAGTTACAAGAACTTTCTGACAAGGGATTCATAAGACCTAGTTCCTCGCCTTGGGGAGCTCCGATATTGTTTGTCAAAAAGAAGGATGGACCATTTAGGATGTGTATCGACTACCGTGAACTAAACAAGCTTAGCGGAAAGAACCGATACCCACTCCCAATGATCAACGATTTGTTTGATCAACTCCAAGGATCGAGTGTTTACTCGAAGGTCGACCTAAGGTCTGGTTATCACCAACTCAGAGTCTGAGAGGAAGACATTCCGAAAATGGTGTTTAGGACTCGTTATGGTCATTACGAGTTCCAAGTAATGCCTTTTGGACTGACCAACACATCGGCGATATTCATGGATCTGATGAATCGGGTGTGAAAACCATATCTGGACAAGTTTGTGATCATGTTCATTGATGACATCTTGATTTACTCCAAGAACAAGGACGAACATGAAGAACACCTTAAGTTAATTTTGGAATTACTTACGCAGGAGGAATTGTATGCTAAATTCTCCAAGTGCGAATTTTGGCTTCCAAAAGTATAGTTTCTCGGTCATGTGATTGATAGTGAAGGCATTCACGTTGATCCGACTAAGATTTAGTCAATCAAAGATTGGGCATCACCTAAGACACCAATGGAGATTCGTCAATTCTTAGGTCTTGTTGGTTATTACTGATAATTTATTGAAGGCTTTTTAAAGATCGCTAAGCCTATGACCAAGATGACTCAAAAGACCGTAAAGTTTGACTGGGGAGAAAAGGAAAAAGCTGTTTTTCAACTACTAAAACAAAAATTGTATAGTGCGCCAATTTTGGCCTTACACGAAGGAAGTGAAGACTTCGTGGTTTATTGTGATGCTTCGCATAAAGGGTTAGGCGCGATTTTGATGTAAAGAGAGAAAGTGATAGCTTACGCATCCTGCCAACTCAAAGTTCATGAGAAGAACTACACTACCCACGATTTAGAGCTTGGAGCTGTGGTGTTCGCTTTAAAGATTTAGAGACACTACTTGTACGACACAAAATGCGTTGTGTGCACCAATCATAAGAGTTTGCAACATATTCTAGATCAGAAGGAGTTGAACATGAGACAACGCTGATGGTTGGAACTGTTGAGTGATTACAACTGTGAAATTCGTTATCACCCTGGGAAGGTGAACATGGTGGCAGGTGCTCTAAGCCGAAAGGAAAGGGTTAAGACGCTACGAGTTCGAGCCTTAATGATGACAATCGACTTGAACCTCCCTTCACAGATTTTAAATGCTTAAGCTAAAGCCATGACGGAGGTGAACGTTAAAGAAGAAAACCTCCGTGGTACTAACAAGGAATTCAAGACTCGTGTTGATGGAACACTTTGTATTGAGAAAAGGAGTTTGGTGCCACGTTTTGGAGGATTGAGAGACTTAATCATGAATGAGTCACATAAGTGTAAGTATTCTATCCACCCTGGATCAGATAAGATGTATCATGATCTCAAGAAGTTGTATTGGTTGCCTAACATGAAAGCGGAAATTGCTACCTACGTCAGTAAGTGTCTAACATGTGCCAAGGTTAAGGCAGAATGCCAAAAACCATCTGGGATGTTGGTTCAACCCGAGATCCCACAGTGGAAGTGAGAAAATATTATAATGGATTTCGCTACTAGACTGCCAAAGACGTCGACTGGTGAAGATACAATTTGGGTAATCGTTGATCGTCTTACTAAATCTGCACATTTTCTACTAATGAAGGAAACCGATTCAATGGAGAAACTAACGAGACAATACCTGAAGGAAGTGGCCTCGAGGCATGGAGTGCTAGTTTCAATTATCTTTGATAGAGATAGCAAATTCACTTCACATTTCTAGCAGTCACTTTAGAAAGCTTTGGGTACTCAACTGGATATGAGTATGGCTTATCACCTGTAAACTGATGGTCAAAGTGAGAGGACCATCCAAACATTAGAGGACATGGTACGTGCCTATGTGATTGACTTTGGAAAGGGTTGGGATAGACATTTTCATACAATAATAGTTATCACACGAGCATTAAAGCTGTTTCATTTGAAGCACTGTATGGTCATAAGTGTCGATCACCCATTTACTGGACTGAGGTTGAGGATAGCCAACTCACAGGTCCGGAGATCATTCACGAGACGACTGAGAAGATTATTCAAATTAAGAGTCAAATTCAGGCTGCTCGTTATCGTCAAAAGAGTTATGCCGATAAGAGGCGTAAACCTCTTGAGTCCTAGGTTGGAGATAAGGTCATGCTGAAAGTGTCCCCATGGAAAGGGGTGATACGTTTCGGCAAACGAGGAAAGCTAAACCCGTGATTTTTTGGACCTTTCAAAATCCTTGCCAAGGTTAGAACCGTTGCTTATCGACTTGAACTCACAGAACAACTAAGCAGAGTTCATAGTACCTTTCACGTCTCGAACCTGAAGAAGTGTTTGTCTAACAAAACGCTTGTCATTCCGTTAGAAGAAATTCAGATCGACAACAAACTTTATTTCATAGAAGAACCGGTTGAAATCATGGACCGCGAGGTCAAACGTCTGAAGCAAATCCGTATTTCGATCGTGAAAGTACGTTGGAATTCGAGAAGGGGTCCTGAGTTTACTTGGGAACGTGAAGATCAATAACGGAAGAAATATCTGCACCTGTTTACCGATCCTGTGTAATACTTTGTAAATTTCAGGTCATTATTTTAATCCATACTTTTATTATTTATTTTACTTTGAATAAAATTTATTTATTTGCGATTAAACAAATAGGTAATCTCGCATTTGTAATAAAACGTTATTAAACGGGAACCCGACTTTAGACTAAATATTAGTCTACGTGCTTTACGTATTTTTATTATCTTAGTTAAGTGTCTTATATGTCGTAATTTTATTTTTATCATATACATTTTCGCTTCGTAGTTTCGCCTAAACTCTTACAATATTTTACGTCTTTACCCGTTGGCCATAAAACTACCCACTTATTTTAAATTTTACACAAGATAAATTAAAAAAATATTTTTATCCCACTATGGGATGACATACCCATGTGATGTCATATTCTTTTGGTGGAGTGCCTTTTTTCCATATTTAATGGGACACTTTTTGGTTGCATGCGTAACATTTGCATAGCTAACTCATCTTCCATATCATTGCCTTGTTAAAAAAAGAGAAAAAGATTCTCCTTGCTCTTTTCCTTGTTATTGCCGACTAGGGCTGAGCATATGGACCGTTCGACCGGACCGGACCGGAAAACCGGACCGAACGTATTTCGGTCCGGTCCTCGGTCCGGGGTTTTGGACCAATTCGGTCTTCGGTCCGGTCCGGTCTTGGCCAGTCAGGTCCGGTCTTCGACCGATGCTCACCCCTATTGCCGACCATAATAAGTCAACAAACACCTATTTCTTATCAATTCTCTCTACTAAAAATCCTTTCTTTGAGCTTCATGGCTGCCATCCTTTATACAACATAAAACAACAAATTGTACTTTTTGAAACTACTAAAAATACTAAGCCTTAAACCCTAAACCCTAAACCCCAAAAACCCTGAAAAAGGGGGAGAGAAATTTTTCTCTCCCCTTAGAAGGATTTCCGGCCGCCACTCCCATCATTCTCCGGTCATTAATCCTGCCCTATCATAGCCTTTCCTGATCTAATTATTCGTATGTTTTGATCTTTATATGATCGTGCATCTTTATTTAGGGTTTTGGTTTTTATGGGTTTTTGGGTCGAAACCTTTTATCCTTTTCTTTTTGATTTCTCTATTCTGGTTGTTATTGACCCATTATATGTCATCTTAATTGATTAATCTCTGATTTTTCTTTTAATTGTATGTTAGTGGGTTGTTCAACTATGGTTTGTTGAAATCGCCGTTTGTAGGGTTTCGACTTCTGTCGTTGGGGACCCTGGTATATCCTTTATCTATGTTTAAATCTTGCCTTAACCTAAGTTACTGATCTCTTTGATTGGTGTCTTTCGTTAGGGTTAGGGTTTTTTTGATCGTTTGCTCCAGGGTTTGCCGTTTAGGTTTGGATCTGCTCGTTTGGGGTCGTATGATTGCATGTAATGAAAGCATGATGGAATCTGATGTTGCTGGGTTTTCGGAAGTCGTATTATAAGTTTTTGTGATGGTGATGATCCTTTATTATCGATGCTTGAAGTGCTAGTATTGCTGGAAGTGTCTTTATGTTCCATGACGCATTGGAGTGCATTCCTATCAAGTATTGCCTGCTATTATGGAGACAATTGGACATGCGTTTCTTGGTTCGTGGATGCACTAAGGAATTGGAAGTTCTATGTCGTCTTCACTGGAGTAAAGCTGAATTCATCATCTTTGATTCTGGTTTGACGAATTGAAGTTGTTAGCTATGGAAACTATCGGAATTTATGGCTGAATCCCTATGTTTTAGGGATTTGGTTTGACTGGAATTAATGTGTACCTTGATAGAATTTAATTAAGCATTAATGTGGGTCTTGACTGGAATGATGCGCAATTATATCTCTTTAATGAATGGATCATGGATGTTATATGTCTTTGGAAGTTGCTACGTGTATTGGAAGTTCTATGACGGATTCGACGCTGTGGGGTGGAGTTTATCATTCTTATGTCCGTATAGATTAGTGTTAGGAAGTATTTGTTTTACTTTTATTAGTTGTCATAAGAATGGTTTGTCATTCTTATGTTGTGGTTAGGTTAGTAGCTTTTTGAAACTTGTATGTGTCCAGATGGACTGAGATGAGGGACTTCACCCTCATCCTTTGTACTTAAATGTTTTTTGGTGTAATATATTTACTGGGGAAACCCTTTACCCAAAAAAAAAATACTAAGCAAAGATTGAAGGTTTTAAGTCTAGTTCTAGTTCTATTGTTGCAAGCTTTTTTTAAGATATCAAAATCATCATAATCAAGGTTTATTATATCATATTTTAGTTGGGTTTGAGTTCTGAGTTTTATTCGTGACCGTGCATGTGTCGTGTTCGGGCTAGGCTTATTGTTTTCTTTATATCGATCATTCAGATTTTGAATCTCGGTGTACGGGTGATGCTTTAGATTGTGTGGGAATAAAAATTTTGGTTTCATGTCTAGAACTTCTAGAGTGGTTAGCTCATGTTCGGATAAGAAGTGTTCGTTTCGTCCAAGTTTCCAATTTGTGTTTGGCTTCTATATGTTTCATTCGACGATCATGATCGAGTTTTGATCTCGGTTCTTGTTTTTCTTAGAGGTATATTCTTGATTTTCATTCACATTTTATTTATTAATCTTAACGTTAACTCGACAACTAAACATAGTATGATATTATTTACATCTCGCATGCTTTCTCTTAATCAAATATAAACTATGAATAGTTAGCTAGATCAATATACAATAAATATAAACTAATCACCGTTACAAACTCAATTGTCTTGTCAGGTGTGATTGTTCACGAGATGTATTTTTATAGATGTACCAGTTTAGAAATCATAACTCAACAAATTGTGTTAATATTGTAAATTAAATTAATTAAGCCAAAAGAGAGATGGCGTTATATTGATTCATTAAAGATTATACTTGTAGAGGTGAGATCCTTATAGAACATTATCATCTTAAAGAACAAATGGGTGAATCCTAGCCACTCATTTTTTTCATCAAAATAAAAAACCCACTTTCCATCTTTTACTTAAAAATAAAATATCTTGCAAACGGTAAATCGTCAAAAGAAAAAAAATACACCATCGCGACGAGTATTTTTTTATCTTTCTATAGAGGGGCACTTCTATATACTTTCGACGTACTTTTTTTCAAACTTTTTTTTCAGTCACGTCTAAAAAAATCACATGTGATTTTACGAAAAAATCACGTGTGATTTTTTCTTAAAAAAAACAAAAAAAAATTCGTCGAAATAAATCACATGTGATTGTGATGCAAATCACATGTGATTGTGATACAAATCTCATGTGATATTTTCAGAAATAAAAAAAAAGTTCGTCGAAGAAATCACATGTGATTGTGATGCAAATCACATGTGATTTTTTCAGAAAAAAAAATCAAAAAAAAAGTTCGTCGAAAGTATATAGAAGTGCCTCTCTATAGAAAGATGATTTAATTCTCGTCGCGATGGTATGTTTCGTTTTGCGTAACGATTAACGGTTTGTGAGATATTTAATTTTTAAAAAATAGGATGAAAGTGGGTTTTTTAATTAAATTAAAATAAGAATTGATTTAAACCATTAGATGGAAATAAAATGGATGGTTGAGATGGAATGGATTGTTCTTTAATTAGATAATGTTCTACATGGAACTTTTTTCTGTTTTAATTCTCGTTTCGCGATCGTATGTTTCGTTTTGCGTAACGATTAACGGTTTGTGAGATATTTAATTTTTTAAAAATAGGATGAAAGTGGGTTTTTAAATTAAATTAAAATAAGAATTGATTTAAACCATTAGATGGAAATAAAATGGATTGTAAATTAAATTAATTAAGCCAAAAGAGAGATGGCGTTATATTGATTCATTAAAGATTATACTTGTAATATTTAAATGAAATGTCACAAAAAAGAAACAGTCTTCACGTCATTATCATGTATTATAATTGCAAATTTACATTTTAGTCCCTAATATATAAAGATGGATACAAATAAATATTGTAGATTCTTAAAGTAACACTTTTGGCCCCTGACCATTTTACGCTCTTTAAAACTAGTCCAAAATTTATAGTTTAGTTATTTTGTCTTTAACGTAATTATATTTATAAGATGCAAAAGTTATAATCAATATAAAAACTTTATAAAAATTTATTTGCATTTATTCGCGTAATATTTATAACTCCTAAGACGCGACTTTATTTTGCTTCTAGGATTTCTCTCGCCTTCTCGACGTTTATTCCCGATATTTATATCATTTTGCTTAAGGTGAGTTCATAGCCCCTTTTTCTATTTGCTTGTTTTACAAACTCTACGGGGTGAGATTACATGCTTGTTTTACTTTGGACATAAGTGCTTTTAAAATTGTATGCTATCCAGATTAATGCCTGAATATTATTGCTTAAGTTACCACACTGCGATTTTCGGCCGCCACTACAACGAGATTATGGTCTTGTTCTTTTCATTCGTTCTTCTTATAATCTATTTTAGATTGTTTGATTAACGAATCCAAAAGATCTGATTGGTTTCTTTGTTATGTGGCGTCCCTTTTGTTCTCATAATTGCTAAATTTTCTGATTGGTTCTATTTGTGTGGTGTTGGATCGAAACCCTAATATCCTTATTGCGATCATTTTTTAGGGTTTCAATCTTGTTTCTGGTCATAAATCCTACCCTACTTTAGCCTTTCATGATCATATTCATCATATGTGTTCTGATCTTTTCTGGATCGAGCATCTGTTATTAGGGTTTCGGTTTTATATGGGGTTTGTGGGTCGAAACCTCTTTTCTTCTTGATCGATTTCTACTCTTTTGGTGAGATCGTTTGTTCTTAGGGTTTTGACTACGGTTTCTGGTGACCCTAGTACATCCTTAAATATGTTAATTTTGCTTTAACATTAGGTACTAATCTTTATAGATCGGTATCTTTTTGTTAGGGTTAGGTTTTATTGTCGATCTAGGGTTGGTTTCTTTCTGATAGAATAGGGAAGTGGTCTGTACGCATATTGATTTCAAAAGTACATGGTTCGTGAATTGGTTGTGTGGGTGCTTGATTTGTGTTCGAAGTTTGGTTGGAAGTTACACAGCGACTTGGTCCTTATTGGTATTATCTTTCAAGAACCCTAGTTTTAGGGTTTCAATATTGTTGCGGTTTCATTGCATGGTGTGGCTGTGTGTTAGTGATTGGCTGTGATCCGTTGATTAGGAGTTTTTACATCTTAGGTGACGGTGTAGATGCGATATTGGTGATAATGCAAATTGTTTCGATGGCTGGGCGAAACCCCAAGTTTTTAGGGTTTGTTTCTTTTACGAGGTGACTGGATATGGGGATCCTCATCGTTGAGTTTCGCTTCTATATTGTCTTGTTCGCTGTTGAGGCATCAATTTATTGCTAGATTCCCCTGGAAGTTATTGATTGCGTGTATGGTACATGATTGGTTATGTTGATGCTTCATGATAAACTATGGCATGTACGTTTACTGTTGAAAGCATCATAACCACGCACAGTTTGTATGGATATCATAGGGTGTGGATAATGAAGTTGATTTAGCGGTCATTGCGGATTACCTATGTCGAATGCAAGATCATGCCTATTGTAGGCGCGGTTACATACATTGATTCATTATCCTTAAGGTTTATTTCCTATGATATGTGGCCATTTGGATGTGGGCTGTTAAGCCATTGGAAGTATGTTTTCATTCTAATCTGTTTGCACTCTAGATGATATGCTACACAACAATAGATTTGGAAGGTGTCAATGTGAAAGTGGTGATAGGAACTCATGGACTGTTATGGTGTTTATTTTATTTCTTGTTGGTTCTTATTTTGGTAGTCATAAGAATGGTTTGTCATTCTTATGTAGGGAGTAGAGTAGTAGCAATTTTGTTGCTTGAAAGTGTCCATGTTTGGACTGAGATAAGGGAATTCACCCTTATCATTTGTACTTCAACTATTTTTTTGTGAAATACAATTTACCGGGGAAACCCTTTACCCACAAAAAATGTTACCATACTGCCACTTAAGTCCCCTTTTTATCATGAACCGTTAATTACTAATGTAGTAAGCGCAAGTGTTATGGGTAGATCTATCGGGACTGACAATCACCGCCTTGAATTTTTAGTTTCTAGTAGACCATGGTGCATTTAACATTTTGAGAAACTTTTTAGGTTGTTTGGCAGGCATCCTACTTTTATTTGGGGCACAGACAGTTAAGGTTTCGAAGTCATGAGCTTAGTGCAATAATACATATTTCTTTTAGACTTGGTGAACTTGTTTCTCTTGTCTACTTTACTTAAATCTTGTGGTCCATACTTTTACTGATAAACCTATGAATTCACTCAACAATTTTTGTTGACTCTTTAGCATGTTTTATCTCAGGTATATTGCTTGGAGGGAAGCCGCACGGATATGTATTTCAAAGACACCTCATTTTATATATTTGATAAAATTTCTTTTGAAAACACAGTGTTGTAAAGAATTTCTATTATTACATTCAATGAAAGTTTTATCTAAACATTTTGTCATGTCTAAACACTTGTGTCATTTTGAAACTGTTGGGACCTGTTTGCTGATGTTATACGGCATCGAATGTGAATCATTTTGTAAAACTTATTTCTAAAACGTCTCTTTTTGAGGTCGTTTTCTGTGACTTGTACTTCTTGTTCCATGACGTCGCACCCCAATATTACCGTTCCGCTGCAGTCCGATTTTGGGGGGGTGACGATTGGTATCAGAGCACTGGTCATCGAGAACTAAGTCGTTTTCAAAACCTAGACTATGACTATTTTCTAAAATTTAGAGTCTCTCCTTGTTTTATCCGATATCTGTGCGCGTGTATTTCCCGGTTCCTTATATTTACTCCCTCGAGCATTACTATTAGTATTATATGGGTAATGATTATATAATACTTGACTTTCTTTTCGATCTCTTAAACTTATCTTTGAGATTACCGTTACTTATTTATATAAAAATAATTTATATAAATGTTGATTATTTTCGATCACTTACATCTACTCTCTCGTGTGACATTATATTTTTATATAAATTTTGTTTATATAAATACTAAAACTCTTCTCTTAAGACATTGTGAGTGACACAATTGTCTCGTTTATTTTCAAGACGTTGTGAGTGATACGACGATCTCTAAAACCTTCTCAAGACATTGTTAGCAATACAATGGTTTCTAAAACTTCTCATGATTTTTCCATAACCCCATTTTCAACAATATTAAAATTGGACATACTTTCTCGATTCCATTGGTTATTTTACTGATCGACTCTGAGTTTGGACATTAGCCGCGTCGTTCTGAAATGTACATGACATCACGTAATCCGTCGCATGAGAACATGTCGGGTTATTCGAATATAACAATTAACTTGTCTCCTCGTACATGGCGCCTTGGAGCATCTACTACTGGAACACGGCTCATTAATGTCTTATTCTTTTTCTCTTTTCTCCTTGCAATTTTGGAGAATTATGCCACCAAGAAGACAATTGCGAAAAGTTCGACATCTAGCAAGCGACTTATAACTCGACGTATGGCTGACATGCTCTTTTGCCTAGAGCAGAACACGATTCGAGATGTCGAGAAACGAATCTCGCATAAAGACCCTTGAGACAAACCGCGCTAATGAAGGTCACGTCTTCCGACCGGAATATCATTTGGTAACAACACAACAAGCATCCCCACTCCGTAGTGAGAATCTCGACCATCATAGTTAATGATGACCTTTTATTTAAAACATTTTCTTTAAAAACTCTCAATGCATTGTTGCTTAGTGGTACGGATATATCTACTCCCTTCAATAATTAATTGTTTGTATAATTAAGTTCTCATATCCCATTTTAGCATCCTTGATAAGCCATTCCCTTAATATGTGCTCGTTTTAGCCATTTGGTATTAACTCTCTTTAATGAATAAATGTTTATACCATTATTTCCTCCATCCCGTTTAACATCCTTGACATATTTTTTTTGGGTAAAAGGTTTCCTCGGTAAATTGTATTACACCAAAAAAGCGTTGAAGTACAAAAGGATAAGGATGAAGTTCCTTTATCTTAGTCCAGTGGACACAAACAAGCACCAAAGTGCTACTAACTAACACCCTACATAAGAAAGACAGACCAATCTTATGACTAATAAAATGAAAGTAGTAAAATACTTCCTAATATAACTATTTATGCTGATAACTCACTAAACCATCCTCATTCAGCACCCGTAGTCTTGAGCCTTTTATCCAACATAAAACTTCCAAGTCGTATGCATGTAACCTGTCGGAACCCAAAATCACTTACACTTCATTATGGAAAC
>BQNB010087452.1:0-27917 GCA_026074375.1 Tanacetum coccineum
GCTCCATCATTCCTAAGTTCAATCATCTCATCTAAACCTTTCTGCAATCCTGCAGACTCATCAGACGCCTCCTTCTGAGCCGCTAGTATCCTATCCTTGATACTCGACTGAAGGGTCATATTCATAGCTCTAACTCTCTTAGGCTTTACTCTTTCCTTCCTACTTAGGGCATCAGCCACTACATTCGCCTTACCAGGGTGGTAACGGATTTCACAGTCATAATCACTAAACAGCTCTATCCAGCGACGATGTCGCATATTCAACTCTTTCTGACTAAAGATATGATGGAGACTCTTGTGATCCGTATATATGACACTCTTTGTCCCATACAAATAATGTCTCCGAATCTTAAGCGCAAACACAACTGCACCCAGTTCCAAATCATGGGTAGTATAATTCTTCTCGTGAATTTTCAACTGCCTAGATGCGTAAGCTATCGCCTTACCTCTTTGCATCAACACACAACCTAATCCTAGGCCAGACGCATCACAATACACTACAAAATCCTCCGGTCCATCAGGGAGAGCTAGGACAAGTGCGTTACACAACTTATCCTTCAAAGTTTGAAACGCATTCTCCTGCTCCTCACCACAATCAAAGGTCTTACTTTTCTAAGTCAAGACAGTAAGTGGTTTAGCTATCTTAGAAAAGTTCTCAATGAATCTACGATAATACCCTGCCAATCCTAAGAATGAACAAACTTTAGACGGAGTTCTAGGGGCTTCCCAATTCTTAACGGCCTCAATCTTACTAGGGTCGACATGAATTCCATCACCATTAATCACATGCCCAAGAAATTGTACCTCTTGCAACCAGAATTCACACTTAGAAAACTTAGTGTACAATTTCTCTTTCTTAAGAAATTCTAAGACAAATCATAAATGCTCTTCATGCTCCTCTCGAGTCTTAGAGTAAATCAAGATGTCATCAATAAACACTAAAACAAACTTGTCTAGATACGGCCTACACACTTGGTTCATTAGATCCATAAATACCGTTGGTGCGTTAGTCAAACCAAAGGGCATTACTGTGAACTCAAAATGTCCATAACGGGTCCTAAACGCAGTCTTTGGAATGTCATCCTCATGCACTCTCAGTTGGTGGTATCCGAACCTAAGGTCTATCTTAGAAAAGTACTACGATCCTTGAAGTTGGTCGAATAGGTTGTCTATCCTAGGGAGTGGATAACGGTTCTTAATGGTCAACTTATTCAGTTCTCTATCATCAATACACATCCTAAAGGGTCCATCTTTTTTCTTAACGAACAATACCGGTGCTCCCCAAGGCGATGAGCTTGGTCGAATAAAACCTTTGTCCTGGAGTTCCTTGAGTTGTCCCGACAACTCCTCCAATTCAGAAGGTGCCAAACTATAGGGATACTTTGCAACCGGCATTGCCTCAGGGACTAACTCAATCTGAAATTCGATTTCCCGAACCAACGGCAATCCAGATAGGTTGTCAGGAAACACCTCAGGAAAATCTCTCACTACCACTATCTCATCTTGTTTCTTCTCTTTAGCCTTAGCACTCATTAATTGCCTCATCTTTTCTTCGGGTTTCTCTCTTAATACTCTAAGCACCTTGCTATCTAATAGTGGTATCCTTACTACCTTCTCATGACAAATTATCTTAGCCTTATGGTCAGACAACCAATCCATTCCTATGATCACATCAAAACTCCCACTTCTAAAGGGTATTAAGTTAATGTCAAACATATGATCTTCTATTTCTAGTTTGCACCTCCTAATAACTTTATCAATCTCTACTAGCTGACTGCTAGCTATCTCAAACTCATAACTAAAACCTACATCACTTGGCTCTATGTCTAACAGAGGTATAAAATTAGTGGAAACAAAGCTATAGTCGGCACCAAAGTCAAATAAGGTAGTGGCATAGTGGTTTTTTAAAGTAAACGTACCCATCATGATGTTTGGGTCCTGGCGAACTTCCTCTGCTCCCAGCATGAATGCCCTACCCCTATCTTGGTTCCTTTGGTTTCCACGACCCTGACCCCCATTAACAGCCACAACTTGGTTCTGTTGGTTTCCCCCTAGCCTCTGAGCCTGATTTATCCTAGGACAAGCTGACTTGATATGATCGGTACTACCATACTCGAAACAGGTCCTAGCAATTGGGTTTCTAGCATTGATGGGATTTACATTCCTAGGCACTACTCTACAATCCCTAGTAAAATGTCCTAGGCGGTTGCAGTTGAAACAACTACGACAAGGTGTCTCAGGTGCATGATGATAGCCACAGGAGGTACACTTGGGTGTCATACCCATGTAACCTCCTCTAATAGGGTTTGCGGTCGAAGTAAAAGTATTTCCAGTCCTAGTCCTTTTGTTATCCTCCCTTCCATTCCTATCCTTACTAGGTTCTCCCATATTTCCTCTTTTCTCAAGGTTCTTTTTGATTGACCCATTCCTAAGGGCTTCATCAGTCAATGTGTCAGCTAACTTCATAGCCTTTTGGATGGTTTTTGGCTCCTTTGTTGCCACCATTCCTCGAATTTGTAGAGCAAGGCCATACACATACCTTTCAATCTTCTTACCTTTTGGGGTTACTAAGTGGGGAACTAACCTAGCGAACTCGTGAAACCTATCAGTATATGCAGCATGGCCAGCCCCGACCATGGCGTGATTTCATAACTCAGTTTCTAACTTTTGCATCTCATTACTCGGGCAAAATTCTTCCTTAGTCAAAGTCTTAAAGCTTTTCCATGAAATACCTATAGCGGCCTCTCGACCCCGTGTGCGAATCTCATAATTCCACCACATGAGAGCCTTACCAACAAATGAACCAGCAGAGTACTTCACTCTTTGACTATCTGAAGAAAACTCATTTCACACAAAAGATGAACTAGAAAGAGAAAGTTGAGAGAGAAAGTAAAAAGGAAAATAATAAGGTTGATTGAACTATGTGTAAATTACAAAGAGAACCAACACCCTCTCCATGTGTGGAGAGGGTATTTATACTACTATCTAGGTTGGTTATGGGTTTGTCCATGGGCTTTTCCTAACTAGCCTATCTAGTTTCCAAATATTGCTATACGAGCTATCTACCGATATCTATGAAGTGACCGAGACTTTTATAGGAATTTTGTATTCCTAACATTGATCATTATTTATAGGGGTTAAATGCATAACCTTAACCATAATGGACCCAACCCATAAGTCGGACTTGAGCCTAATCCATCTAATACTCCCCCGCAGTTCGAGCGGCGAAATCGCGAAAGCTCGGACTGGAGTGGTAAAATAGAAAAAGAGAAAATAAAAAAAAACAAAAAAAAAACATTAACGTAATAAAAATGTTAACGTAATAAAAAAACAAACCGGCTCGTGACCGAAGCACGGACAACAATATAAGATTGTGTGGATTTGTGACCTTAGCACAAATCACCAACACAAATCACGATTGCGTGGATTTGTGACCTTGGCACAAATCACCAACACAAATCACGGTTGTGTGGATTTGTGACCTTAGCACAAATCACCAACACAAATCATGATTGTGTGGATTTGTGACCTTAGCACAAATCACCAACACAAATAAAACAACTATAACTTTTTTTCTTTTTTTAAGAAAATGATCAAATAAATGAAGCCGAAAATTAAGGTGAAATCATACGGCTTAAACAAACAGCCCCTAAATATAATTTTTTAATATAAATTACATAAAAACAAAGAAGGCACTAGCAGGTCTCTTAGGCTTGTTTGGATCCTTTGCAACTTTTACTTTCGCCCCTACTATCTTCTTTACAACCAACTTTGCATCGACTTTTTTTTGGTAGCACCGCTTGGTTTCTTCATCGTAGTTAAGAGAAAGATATTTGATAATTGAGAAAGAGATATTTGATGATTGAGAAGGTTAGGGTGACGATTAAGGTTTGACGGGTGGTTTTGGGGAGGCGGCTCAACATAGCCACCAAGGTCTGAGGATCAGACCCGCTCCGATACCATGTTAGAATGATGAAAACCCCGTGGGTATAACTTTATTATTGATTACTATTTATAGAGTACAAATGCATAACCTTAACTCTAATGGACCCAACCCACAAGTCGAGCTTGGACCTAATCTATCTAATACTATCTAGATTGTAACCGGCAACTCAAAACGAAGCATATAATCCATATTACAAAATTGGAGTGGAACCTAATGTTAAAGTTAAAGACGCGTTTGATCCAGGCCGTACCCGGAAGCACTGAAATCTTGGACACGTCTACTAATGGGTATCAAGAAAGTGATGAATCTGATTCAGAAACATTCAAGGTCAACCGTCATTCTTCTACAAAGTCGGAGCACAGAAATATATTTTTTTAATGTAAATTACACCGTTGGTCCCTAAACTCAGCCCCGTCTACCCGTTCAGTCTCCCGTTTTGAAAATCAATGGAAATGGTCCCAGAAGTGGTCATTTTGGTGCATGTTTGGTCCCAAGGGATGAACGCTGGTTAAGTCGCTTCGTTAGTGATGGGTATTATGGTAATTTCGCATAAAAAGTTTGTTCTTGCTTCGTTGGTCCCTAACTCTAAAAAAATTTTGGGTGCACCTGTACACCTCCCATCACATCACCAATTAATTTTTTACTATTGATTTCACTTCACTTACACCTCTAATCCCTATCATTTCACAAGATTATTCTCGTCCGAATCATATTCATACTCTCGCATAAATCACTCACACAAGCATACCTACAATATTTTTCTGCGATCAAACCCTACATGCAATGGTGTTAGAGGACCAAACGGGATGGAAGCTCCGCAGAAAACAGTGGACGGGCGCCATCGAGCAACTCATCATAGATCTCGAATCGGCTTATGGTAATGATTTGAATCCCTTCTGCTTAAAGTTAATTTTTTTACAAATGTAGTGTTCTTTACTTATTTTATTGTCGATTTATGAAGTTTGGTTTTGATCTTGATTTTCAGATAATGCACCCAATATGTTTTCGATTCGAATACATCATGGTGGAAATTTTTGAAGGTATCCAGGCCGAGTGTATGTCAGTAGTCACCAAGACATATTTGATATGGTCGATATCGATCTGTTTACTGTCGTTGCGATGAACATGATGGTTGTTAAATTAGGTTATACAGGTGAGTCTGAGCCCCTATTTTATAATTATCTTAGACCACTCACTAGTCTAGATGAAAGGTTGTATGCTTTGGCTTATGAGGAGGATGTCCGTTGCCTGGCTACCCTTGTTAGAAGTTTTAAGTTGATTGAGGTCTATATAGAACATAGTGTTACGGCTCTAGACTGTTACATTAGGCCACCATGGTTTAGGGTAGCAATTAAAGATATTACTGATGAGTCTGGTAGCATTGCAACAAATAGAACTAAAAAAAAATTATTGTTGACCTTGCATGAGTCAACCAACTAAGGAACTTGTTTGTGACTCTGTCACGCCTAGCTCTTTGCCACAACATGATTTAAGTACACCTTGTAAGGTTTCTGTTTGTGACTCCATTACACCTAGGTGTATGCCAGATTGTATGTTAACCCCTCCCACTGATGAGTATGTCATCACATATACACAGTTGAGTGGTGTACAGGGAGTTGACACACAAAGCCATTTTCTCCCAACAATACAGTCATAGTTTAGTGACATAAACCTGAGTTTGTCTCACAACAAGCAACTACTAGTCAGGTTATAGATGATGTGATCAGGCAATTATCATTTGATGAAACAAAATTAGATGGAGAGGCAGGCTTTGCTGATGTTGCAGAGGAGTGGTGTGGACAGTTCAGGGTTAAGTCATGATGAGTCATTTAGAGTTGATGACTTGGACTTGAACTTAAATGAACCTGTAAACCTAAATGTTTCCCAAGTTGAAACACAATCTGAGCTCCCTGTGTATGAAGAACCAGATGTTGGTCCTACTCAGGAACCCATTTTAGCAGAGGTTAGCACTCAAGAACCCATTGTGGCAGAGGTTAGCACTCAAGAACCAATTGTGGCAGAGGTTAGCACTGAGGTACCCATTGATGGGAAGAGGTTGAAACTCAGGAATTCAATGTCATTTTGGTTTCTAAAAGTATATTGCAATAATCAAACCTAGGATAATGAACAAATAGGCAAAGCCTTGAACCACTAGATCAAGACCCGGATTTAAAATTTTTGAAGATGGCAGCTATCATTTGAGGAAAGTAAATTGGATGGAGAGGCAGGCTTTGCTGATGTTGCGGGAATAGTGTGGAAAGTTATGGGTTAAGTCATGATGAGTCATTTGGAGTTGATGACTTGGACTTGAGCTTAAATGAACCTGTAAACCTAAATGTTTCCCAAATTGAAACATAATCTGAGCTCCATGTGTCTGAGGAACCAGATGTTGGTAGAACTCATGAACCCATTATAGCAGAGTTAGCACTCAAAAACCTATTGTGGTAGAGGTTAGCACTCAGGTACCCATTATGGAAGAGGTTGGAACTTAGAAATTCCCTGTGGAAGATGTTGTACTTGAAGATTATATGAGTTTTGGAGAAGATGCTGAACAGGGTAATGGTCAGGAAGATGAAGCAGCTCCTAGTAATGGGCAGTTCTTCTAGGATGATGAAGGAATAGACATTGCATATTAAATTGAATATGATGTTCAGTTTAGTGAAGATGCAGGTACAGATGATGATGATGATGATGATGAAGATTTTTTGGTAGATGAAGAGAATGAAATTGTAGAGCCTGATGTTGATGTCCATTTATTTGGTATTAGCATGGATCTTCCTTTTGACAACATTGGTGTCACTTATCTAGTGCTAGATGATGTTTTTGAAGGAGAGGATGTAGATGTCATCAATGCGGATAGTTTTGACAGTGACCTTAGTAATGATGATGAAACAAATGATTACAGGAGGATAAGGTTAGCAGAATTGAGCAGAGAAATGGAAGGTGTTATAAATGCTAGTGGTCAATAGAAGTACTCATTTTACACTGGATAGAAATTTACAACTCCAAAAGAGGATAAGGACATAGTCTATCTGCATTCCATTGAAAGCAGAAGGAATTTGAAGCTGTATAAGAATGATAGTGTCAGGATAAGAGTAAGATGTGATGAAAAAGTTCTTGTATTTTCAATGTCACAAAGTACTAGACCAACTGGCCTAAATCATAAAATGGAAGCTGGGCCTAGTGGATCAAGTGGCCCAACTACTAAAAGTAAAAAAAATAAAGAATACATGTACCAATGATGACAGTCAAGCATCTTCTTTTGTTTTAAATGCACATGATAAAGGGGATCTCTTCCCTTGGGTCTTGTATGTGGGAAAAGACAAACACATAAAAAATTGGGTGGTGAAGACACATAGAGATACCCACAAATGCCTTTAATCCGGAGAAATCAAACACTGCACTTACAAATTTTTATCTGAGAAGATATTTGATCAAGTCAGGGTTAATCCGGATATCCCATTTAAGGCAGTTCAAGACCAGCTCCAACGTGACTTGGAGGTTCAGATATCTATGAGCAGAGCTTTTAGAGCTAAAGCTAAAGCTGAAAGAGAGATTAAAGGAGATCACGTTTTGCAGTATTCTATGCTTAGAGACTATGTTGTTGAGTTACAGTCTACAAACCCTAATACCACTGTCAATATTGCAGTTGAAAGGAATATTGATCCTTCTTTGCCTACTAGGGTGTTTTAGAGAATATACGTTTGTTTGGGAGCATTAAAACTGGGTTTTAGAGCATGCAAAAGAGATCTGTTAGGCTTAGATGGTGCTTTCATAAAGGGGCCATTTCCAGGCCAAGTATTGGCAGCTGTTGGACTTGATTCAAACAATGGAATTTACTCATTGGCCTATGCCTTGGTTGAAGCTGAAAGTAAGAGTTCATGGTGCTGGTTCTTATAGTGTTTAGGTGATGACATAGACCTGCATCCCAATTCAAATTTCACATCCATCTTCTTTACTACTGAATTAAATGAATTCATAATTCATTAATGAATTGGTTCATGCAGGGTATCGTTCCAGCCATTAAAACTGTGTTCCCAAATGTAGAACACAGATATTTCTTGCGACACATACATGAGAATATGAAGCAGGGATGGTGTGGACAAGCATACAAGGATTTGTTGTGAAGAATTGCATCTGCTACAAGTGTTAAGGAGTTTAAAAAGTGTATGTTAAAGCTTAAGACGATGAATCTTAAGGCACATGAATGGTTGAACAAGATACCACCAGAACATTGGGCTAGATCTCATTTTTTAGATAACACATAAATGCAGGGACTAACAGTGTAATTTTCTTAATGCCATCATAGTTACTTTTTACTGCTCTCATATTTATGAGTATTAGGTATAGTTGTATAGCATTTAATGATTTTATATTTTTGGATTTTTAGGTAGAGCTAAATCTGATTTATTGCTCAACAACATCTGTGAGGTCTTTAATGGTAAAATAGTTGGCGGTAAGGACAAGCCAGTGATCACACTTTTATAGTACATCAAGGAGTATTGCATGACAACTAAACCATTTAAACTTCAACATAAACAGCTCCTAAAAGCCTCTAGCTCGATCGTGCGAGTATGCTCAACTGCGCCCCATCACTTCGTTCAATTTTTCAGAAATAGACATTTATATTTTCCAGTGCTGTATTTGGGCTCTATGTCGCGCGTATAACATTTAATCGCACCTTTTCTTTCTTCTTGGCCCTCGCCAGCATCTTCCTCTGGTTGAGCTAAACTCTGACTTCTCTCTGTAAACAACCATCTGTTGAGGTCTTATAACTGCGTAAAATAGTTGGCGCGTAAGGACAAGCCAGTGTCTAGGAGTGCTCACATTTTTTAGTACATCAGGGAGGTAAAGCATAGAAGAGAATTGTGAATTTACAAAATGTGATTGAAAATGTACCTGGTCCTTTGCCCCCTATGCAACCCAGAATCAAGGAATCCATCAAGACTACAACCAGAATCATGGAATCCATCAAGAAAGAAGCTCATTTAATGAATGTGCAATGGAATGGAGCAAATAAGTATCAAATTTCATGTTCACTGGGTGATCAGTGTGTTGTGGATGTAGTGACTATGACATGCTCATGTAGGAAATAGGAATTGACAGGCATTCATTGTAAGCATGTTGTTGTAGCTTGTTGGAATATGGCTCTGAATGACCGGGCGGCACCACCCCCAGAAGCATGGGTAAATCCTTGTTATTAGTTGACTACATGGAGAGAAACATACTCTCACAAGGTACACCCAATTTCTGGTACCAAGTACTGGGAGAATTCCACATGTCCAACAACACTATTGCCACCCAAGCATCATGTCCAGGTAGGCCGACCAAGGAAGAATTAAAGAGGTCCAAACACGAGGATGAACCTTTTGTGAAACATGGTAAAGTGAGCAGGAAAGGAAGATCCATAACATGTCAATCCTATTGAAACACTGGACACAATAAGGCAACATGCAAAGGACAAGGTCGAAAGACAACAACAGGTAGTTATTTGAGCTTCAAGCTATAAGTGTGTCTTTGATCCAAACATCATAGAACAATTTTAAAGGATTTTTTTAATGTAGATGGCAACAATGCAGAAGCAAGTGGTAGTGCATCTAGGAAAGCACAACAAACAGAAGATGGTTCAGGTGGATCAGGTGATGGTGTTGTTATAGGTTTGTATGATGCTGCTGGTCAAGGTGGTGCAGGTGGTCCAGCTGGTGCAGGTGTTGGCAGTTAAGGTTCATCATATACTAGATGGACAAAGAGATGAGTACAAACTGAAATAATTTGTCCACAAAAAAGAACTCCCACTCAACCTGCAAGTCAACCTTCTACCAGTTCTCAAGTGCCAGTGAGTGAAACAATGAATGTAGCTGGAAGAGAAATGGATGACAGTATATGTCACACCCCTAAATGGGGCCTAGACGGAAACACGTGTCCGGGGGCGTGACGTCATAATATTCATCACACAAGATACAAAGAACGACCTCTAAGGGTACGTTTGAAAATCCAACATCTTTGCATTAATTTAAAATAGTTTAGGTTTTACATAAGTTCAAAGATAATATGCGGAAGCGAATGAAAGGTTTTAAAGTTTGACAACGATGTTAACATAAATAATAATAATTCTTGAAAATCGGTCCAATGCAAGGCAACACCATAAAGCAATCAAAGACATCCACAGGTAAGCTTCTGAGAAAAACAAGCTAAAATGTCAACATAAAGTTGGTGAATTCATAGGTTTGAATTTAGTATTAAAAGTGGACCACAAGTTCGTAGTACGCATGTGACAGTTATAACAGATACAACTTCACATAAAAAGTATTTACTGTTGCGCTAAGCTCATGACACCAAAGCTCAATTAAAAAGGAAGCATATTATATGCCAAACAAGAATTAATTGCCCTAAAGGTATCTGACCAAGATCATCTAGTGAAATCTGACATGGTATATATCCGTTTATCGGGAGCCCCGTGGGTAGTGAGCGCTACTCACCCGGATAGGGATAATTTGTCCCAATATATCTATTTACAACATTCGTGCTTACTTAACCAGTCCGTCTTAAGCAACACGTAAACAAGATTGGGAAAACGTAAAGCATTTGTGTCCAAAGTTTAAAAGAAAGCAATGTTTCTCACCCCAAAAAGTAAAGCAAAGTAGTAAAGACGTGGGGCTATGAACTCACCTTAGCAAGATGAGCGAACGGTAAATCAATAAAGAAAGAGGGGGGGGGGGGGGGGGTTGATAAAAAATCTAGCCGCGACCTAGATAAATAACGCGTCTTAGGGAAACAAAAAGTATACTAAATATAGCACGAACGTTTAATATAGAAAGACATCCATGTATGTTTGTGTTTTGGTTTTATTTATCAAAATGACTTAGTGAAATTATAACGTTCTTCGTTAAATCCCGACCCTTTTCTGAAAGTTACCATTTATAGAAAGTTTCCTTTTTAGGAAAGATTTAGTTTCATAGACGTTAATTACCGTCCTCTTCATTTTTGTTATTGTTTTTTCAAGTTTCCATATTTTCAAACGCACTAACTAGTCTTAATCGCTTAACTGTTATGTCCACTTCGCTAAAACATAATAAAAGTTACTATTTTTGGAATCCTACCTCATTTATCTAATCCCAACTTCATCTTACATATTTTATAAATTTTCAAATGTTTCTAATCAATACCTAATGTTTTTATATGTTTGCCATGTTTTGAAAGTCCAAAAATGTCAGTGTCTGAAAACCTCATTTTATATTCCAAACAGCACTATGTCAAAATGGTTTTGCCGAAAAATGTTTCAAGTTTCATTTGGCTATAACTTGGCCGTTTTAAGTCCGATTTTAGTGTACGATATATGAAAAAGTATATATTCGAAACGAGCTCTCCAAAAACTACTTTTACGCCTAATAAAAACATTCCTAAGTTGCTCAAAACCTCAAAACCATTTCGAATCAGAAACTATGTTTTTCACAAACACTTCCAAAAATCACGTCAAACTTTACTATAGTGCCTAGTCTAGCCTATTCTCCATTCACAACTACTCCACAATCAAACCACACCTAAAACTAGCCTAATCCCTTCATTTCTATTATTTTAACTCACTTTTCAACTCATCTCCACAAGATCGCCAAGTCATTAAACATGTTACTTCATTTTTTTGTAAAGATGGAACAATAATATAAATTCATTTCTTTTATAAAAAGTACCACAAACACATGGATTCTTAAGCATGAACAAGATTCCTAAGAATGAAAGGAAAGTATCAAAGAAAGATCAAGAAATGCTTACAAGAATGAAGATCAAGAAGCAACAACACAAGATCTATACCCAAAATCACTAGATCTTGAAAACCCACTAATAAAATTAGAAACTCTAACTTTTAGATCTTGAGAAAAACCCTTAAATCAAAGAACCAATACTTCAAACCACCTTAGAAAACCTTAGAAATAAACTTGGTATACTTGTATCTTGCTAGAAATCAAAGATATAGAAACCCTATTAAGGGTGTTTGTTGTCGTGAGCTAGAGAGAGGGAGAAGAGAGATGAAATTTTTTTGGTGAGGCTATGAAAAGAATAAATGACCTAATGTGTGTTGTAGAAAGGTATATATAGGACAAGGGTGGTCTAGGGTTTCATGGTTTGTTGTAACAAGTGACCAATACACACAAGGGTGTGTATGCACCTTTGCTCGGCCAAAACATACCCACAAGGACCAAGGGTTCAATTTTTGGGATCAAGTTCAAGTTATAACAAGTCTTGGTTCATGGTTTTGGTCAAATGGTGTACATGTGATCAAGCATCACATGCATAAGTCAAATGGGCCCCCCCCCCCCCCCCACCCACCCCCTGATCTTTGTGCATAAAGGGGACTTGCTCATATGTCACTTTCTCATCTTACATGCACACATGGGTGGATTTTTCAAAATAAGATGCCATTTAATTAATTTCAAAGCTTATGGTTTATTTGTTTTGGGTTTAGGCATCCGAAATTAAATAGGAGGGGGGATATGAACGAAATTTTTGACTTACTAATACGAGATGGACGATAACTAAAGTTTACACGAAAAGATTTTGGGTTTCCGGGGTTCCGTTAGGTCAAAAACGCGAAAAACGCAAATTAAACGTTAAAACGTAAAAATAAATATCAGAAGTGATCGTAAACTACGAAACACTTAGAAATGATAAAATAACTCATAAAATGTCTAAACTAATCAAAATCCAAAGTCGGAACGCGTCCGATGACGTTTTTCAGTTTTACGCGGGTTAACTTCCCGGTAAACTGCCAGATTCAAACGTAACGTATAAAAGTCAAAAATAATAATCGGAAAAGTTTAAAATATTGACCTGAAATTTACGGGGTGTGACATCCTTCCCCCGTTAAAAGAGCTTTGTCCTCAAAGCTTAAGACGTATCTTTAGACGCGGGTACAGGGTTAGCAAAAAGGTGAGGATACTTTTTCTTCATTTGGTCCTCGCGCTCCCAAGTAAACTCAGGACCTCGCCTGAAGTTCCAATAGACTTTCACAATCGGGATACGACTCTGCTTCAAACTTTTGACTTCCCGATCTATGATTTCAACCGGTTCCTCGATGAAATAAAGCTTGTCATCAATCTGAATTTCGTCCAACGAAATAGCTAGCGATTCGTCGGAAAGACACTTTTTCAGATTGGAAACGTGAAAAGTACTATGGACACGACTTAGTTGATCCTGGAGTTCAAGTCAGTAAGCAATTGTTCCAACTTTAGCAAGTACTTTGAAAGGTCCAATATAACAAGGGTTCAGCTTCTCCCGTTTGTCAAAATGTATCACCCCTTTCCATGGCGATACCTTCAACATAACCTTATCTCCAACTTGAAACTCTAATGGCTTACATATCCTATCGACGTAGCTCTTCTGTCTATCACGTGCAACTTGTATACATTTCTTGATTTGGATGATTTTTCTGTAGTTTCATGAACGATCTCTGGGCCAGTGAGCTAAGCATCTCCAACCTCAGCCCAACAGACAGGCGATCGACACTTACGACTGTACAATGCTTCGAATGGCGCAGCCTTGATACCCGTGTGATAACTATTGTTGTACAAAAATTCTACCAATGGTAGATGTCTATCCCAACTTTTTCCAAAATCAATCACACAAGCACGTAACATGTCTTCTAAGGTTTGGATGGTCCTTTCACTTTGACCATCAGTCTGAGGGTGATAAGCCGTACTCATGTCCAATTAAGTACCTAGAGCTTTCTGAAGCAATTTCCAGAATTGAGATGTGAACCTACCATCTCGATCAGAAATGATCAAAACGGGCACATCATACCTCGTGACTACTTCCTTCAAGTATTGTCTAGTCAACTTATCCATCGAGTCATTCTCCCTCATTGGTAGAATATGAGCGGATTTAGTAAGGTGGTCAACAATTAACTAAATTGTGTCTTGTCCAATTGACGTCTTTGGCAATTTAGTAACGAAATCCATTATAATGTTTTCCCATTTCCACATCAGGATCACAAGTTAAACCAACAAACCAGATGGTTTTTGGCATTCGGCCTTGACCTTTGCACAGTTCAGACACTTACTGACGTAGGTGGCAATCTTAGCTTTCATATTGGGCCACCAATACAGTTTCTTCAGATCTTGATATAACTTGTTCGATCAAAGATGGATCGAATACTTTGACTTATGCGACTCGTACATAATCAAAGCTCTCAACTCATCATAATAGGGTATCCAACTCCTATTTCTTAAACATAATGTTCCATCAGCACGGGGTTTAAGCTTCTTAATCATACCACACAAATCTTCAGTTCTATAATTCTCCTCTTTTCTTGGCTCAGCTTGAGCATTTAAAATTCTCTTAGGAATATTTAAACCAATAGTCATAACTAGGGGTTAGAATTTACGGTCGAGCTGATTAATAAGCAGATACGTGAAAGAAGGATCATTCGGAATCTTGAAAGATTGGTTGGTGCTCAGAAACTCGAGATGGACTACAAACTGATGACGCATACCGTTTAATCATCAAGTCCCAATCTCAAAATCTTATCTTGTGAATAATGTGAATATGTTGTATAGACTTATAATAGTAGGCAATATAAATAGTGTTTGAGTATGAATTTTCTTAAATTTTTCAATAATTAAAAAAAAATTAATGTACTCAACACTATATATATATATATATATATATATATATATACCCGCATAATTGAAGGGGAGCATTAAAATGTTTCTAATACGGCTTGTTAATAATTAGAACATTTTTCCCTGAAAGCATTTATATTTGAATCACTAAAAACCAAAATATCAAGAGATTTGACAATTTTGATAAGGGGAGAAAATGTGAATAAAATATATGGCTAAAGATATAATTTTAAGGACATAGTTCAAGGCTATCTTATGTGCTAATATTTTCGAACTATCGATGACATTGTTGAGAGGGGAGCATTAAAAAATCGTTTTAAGACTGAGGAACAACACCAAAAGACCGACCATGTCTATAATTAATTGGAGTTATAAGGTGGTTAATATTAGGTATTCGTTCCCATGATCCAGCCAGAACCGGAGAGATCTACATAGGGACATTTCATTAGTTAGAATATAGGTCCTTAGGTATGATGAAAAAAAGGAGTAAAGTGAGAAAAGGGAAAAATGTGGACTAAGACAGAGCATGATGAACTAGAAACAAACACCAAACAAGGTGTAAGTGATTGATGTATTGGTAACATTGTGAAGGGGCTTGATGACATTAAAAGGAAAAGTTAAGGATAAAGGGTGAAAAGAAAGAAAGCACTTCTTACACTTAGGTAGAAACCGGGTCAATAATAAACTTGTTCAGCAAACACAAGTGTTGTTTGGTATTACAAGAAGTCATCATTGGACCAGTAAACGCAAATGCAACAACCCTCCCTAGCCACTCAAGGTCAAAAAGACTCTTGTTTCAAAACTCACAGAGATTCCATGCATTTCTATTGACTTTCTCACTCCGAGATTGTTGATATTGAAATGGTGGCAATCAGCTCTAGCCTCCGATCACTAAAATAAAATGTGCACTATCGAGTCTAGAGTCATAAAAGAGATCATCCATAAATCTCATTAGGACACTTATCCAAAATATGCTTACTAATTAACACAATGTGAAAACAAGAAATATATCAAGGGTCCTACGCATTATCCTTTTGATTTTGTGATGTGTCGTTGTGTGGTGTATATTTTATTGATTCAATTTTTAAATTTATATTTTGCCGACTAAACCAAAAACATCACTTTAACGGGCAGTGTACCCGATCGGTAGTAGATTTGTGGTAAGTAGGGTGTCAAACACTTGAAGCGAGGTTAAATCCATCAATTCAATTAATATCTTGGTTATCTAATCTATGTTAATTATATCCTATTCTAAATCTATGTCAGTCCTAGTTCCTACTTCTAACAGGAAAAGGGGGTTTTCAGCCTGAGAGACTAGCACGATTTGGTTGGTGACTATAATCAATTCAAGGCGCTTTAACCCACGCGAGCTAATTAACAAAGGATAAAAGAGCGGTCGAGCCTTATATAAGAAAACTGTATTAACCATTATTAATCCGATTAGAATGTTGGTTTGTTTATTAAGTGCAATGATTTCTTCTCTCGAGACGGCATATCATTCTTAAGACTTAGGCGTTACATCATCCTAAGACGTAAACACATTAATTCTGTCTCAATTAAAGCATCCGTATAAAGCATCCTTATTTACTGATAATAATCTATCTTAGGGATTAAAGCAATGGTGATCTTGTTAAACCCTAGCTCATAGAGACTTTACCCACTTACCGCTTAATGGCAATTTATACACTAGTAGTCCACTCGTTCAACTATCCAATGGAATCAGAATGTACTTGTTGAATTATGCGAGGTCAATCGCTAGTTCAACCGATCAATAAATCCATTGGCCAATATCCATTAACTAGTTAAGCCCGAAGCGTATCCTAGACACTAGACCTTAGAAGGATAAATTATTTGTGAACTATGATTTCTCGATGTATAAAAATCTACTTATATAGAGAGCTATCCCAGACTCTAAATCTACTTGGTCCATATCACTAGATCCAGTTGAATGATAGGTCGCATACAAAAGAGCGTAAACAAGTATAAATTGATAAACATAAACAAGCATTCAACGATAAATCAAGAAATCAAGATAAACAAATACCAAACCATTCAGATTTTCTTCATAATAATGGCTAATACCGCATAGGTATTAGCCTTTCAAACGTATAATAAATCATAAGCATTATTTAGCCAAGGTAAACTAACCGACTTAACGAATGATACCAAAAACTGAATGATTACTAAAGTATACAAAATTACACGTTGTCTCCTATGGAATTGATAACGTTGCTCGACCTCTTCTGCTCTTTTTCTCCTGTGAAAATCGACTTTTATGGTTTAGGTATCGAGATTATGATTTAGTACACCTAAAACTCATTTTGAGTTTTCTATTTATAAGGTCTGGAAGTCAGTTTGACACGGCGTATCCATTTATTGGATACGGCGTATTAGGGATTTCTTAGAGTAAGGACCACGCTTGATATCTTCCAGAATATTCACATACTATTTCCTGAATACGGCGTATTGAGTCTCTCTGGATACAGCGTATTGAGCTTTATCCATCTGTGGTCTTTGGTAGTGTAGCACGTATCGCACATATCTCCTTGATGATAGGCGTATTGGTCTTCAGAATAGTAATCTTCAAAATATCTTCATTTAAGCTCCAAAATGCGCGTCTTTTGCTAACTTTCACCAATTACTTCATAATTACTACAATTCTCAAATATAAATGATTAATAACAATTCTTTGCAATAAATATACAAAATAGGTTAATAACATGGGATAAATGATGCTATAAAATAGACGTTATTTGATGTCATCATTTTGCCAGAACATCGGAGTGATGCCTAAAAAGTATTCACACTGACGATGGAAATCCGTCTAGAGCCAACATCAAACAAGCTCTGCGGTAGGTGACTTATGAAATCCTACACGGATCAAACATGTGATACTGGATATCGATTCGGTCCAGCTTATGAATTGATGAATGAATTTTGAAAAAGATAAAATTGTTGGTGATATAAAAACCGTTTGCATCTTAACACACCGACTAATTTTACTAAATCGATTTTTAGTCTTATGTCCATGGGATGTCTCACAATGGTATCCGGACATAGGAAAGCTAAATACGATATGATGACTTAATCGGGAAGATAGTAACTTACAAGTTCACTCTTACCGTGTTGTCTGCTTTGAGACGCTCCCGGTAACCGAGAACGCTAGTGCTTGCTGCGAACACCCTCTGTCAAGGAAATTCGTCGGAATTCTACCTGATCACAGGCTGTATTTATACTGTTTAACGGGGAACCATAGTTGTTACAACCGTATTCGACGAAGTGACAAAGGCAATTTCGTCCATATATGTTGTTTATCACTAACCCATTCATGCAGATTTCTTGACGACGGTAGCAGTTACCCGCTGACAAGTCGAAGTCAATACCACATGCTCATACTCGACCGACATAAGTAAAGATATCATGAAAGCTCAAGTACATGTTTCAAGACTTCCGTTACTCTGATACTGTATGTCTTTCTTGAAGTGACGAAGTATTAAAGTTAAAGAATTTCAAGAAATTTCCACTACTATGATACCACACGTCTTCTAAGAAGTGACGAAGTGTTAAAGTTAAAGAATTTCAAGAAAGATGGTTACTCAAGCTTTCAAAATCAAGAAAAGTATGAGCATGTCGGTCCAAAAGTCACAAGATCACAAGAAGGCAAAGATTACAAGATGGCGAAAATAGATTATGCTTGGTTGATGATCTCAAGAAGCTTAAGATCACATACAAGTCAAGATAAAGATATAAGCTAAAGCCTTAAAAAGTTAAGATTATACATCAAGAATTTCATAGATACAGATTATGTAAAACAAGACTACGTTGCAAAGATTGAGACATTCCTGAAAGTAGAGCTTATGTTTTTTTAAATTAGAGTCAGTGTCCTCCTTACGGCGGAAGATTGTTAGAAATCGAGAAAGACTCCGGTCACTACCCTATAGTAATAAACTTGAACTGTGTAAAGTTAAATATTTGGAAACTTGCCAAGCTAACCGAGTCAACATAAGTCATTCTTATGTGTGACCAGCATAATCAAGGTATAAATACCCCTCTCCACACCTTGGTTCTTTCACTTAATACATTTTTCCCTTCTGTAACACCCCCAAATTGGGTCGCAGCGGAATAATGATTCCGGGAGCGTTACTTCATAGATCAATAGCACAAGATATGAGAACGACCTCTAAAAGAGTCGTTTAAAATACGATACATTGGATTTATTGAAATTGTTTAATACAAAGCGCAATGGCTTAAATTTTTTAACATTTGATAACAAAGATTTTAGATCATAACAAAAATCCCAAGATGTAATGACTCCAAATCTTTTATGCATGACTCCCCAAAAGAGTATCCCCAATGTATCCTTAGCACCTTGTGCCTCATTGACCTAAGAAAACATGCTTTAAAACGTCAACATAAAGTTGGTGAATTCATTGGTTTATGTAAATATAATGTAGGACTGCAAGATTTCCAAGTGTATGATAGTGCAACAGATTCAAACATCACAAAGTGTAATTACGTTTCCCTAAGCTCATGACATTGAAGCTCAATATGTATGAATTGCAATATAAATTGCCAACATTGCCCTTGATGATGTCCTAACCCGTAACATCCCAAATCCGACATGGTATACATCCGTTGGTTCACTCTGTGACACCAGTGAGAGCTACTCACCCGGATGGGGATGTCAATCCCAAATAGATCTATTTATAACATTCGCGCTCACACAAAGTAATTGACATTTCATGATATTGGGCACAGTGGGTTATCGCTACTTAGGCAAACACGTAATCATGATAAGATGTATACTTATGTCCTATTTGTAAAACAATGCATGTTTCTCACCCCAAAAGTTGTAAATCATTGATTTAGTAAAACATGGGGTTATGAACACACCTCAGCAGGTAGTCCTCTATGAATAATAAATATATCCAAGTATGGCAAATTGAATCACACTGTCAAATACCTAAGTAAATACGGCCAGTCTTAGTCTACAAGTTTAGGCTAACAACTTAATGCATAAACTACAATAAATTGCTAGTTTAGGTGGTGCACATGTTTATTGTAGTTGTCTTTACTTGTTGGCTTTTGGGAAGGTATACGACTACACACGTTCAAGTATATGTATAAGCGTTATTAATAAATATTCATATTTATTAAGTTGTGTTTTAATTTGTATAATATCCGATAAATATTATAACTTGTCCGATTCGTTAAGTGTTTATTAAAATCACTTTTGTTCATAAAATACCCTTAGGTTTTCTATATTTACCAAAAACAGTCCCTATGTTTATGAAAATATAATATTTACATTTCAAACCCTTAAGTTTCCACATGTACACTTTTAGTCCTTCAACTTTTACCAAAAATTACACTTTAGGTCCTTATACTTTCAAAACAGCCCCTTTAAGTTTCAGAAGTGACAAAACAGTCCCTAAACTTTATAAATTCAGTTTTTGACAGTTTTAACCCTTAAGTTTACAATTTGACACTTTTAGTCCCTTAACTTGTAAAAATCGCATTTTAAGCCCAATTAAGTTCTAACAAGTGACAATAGATTTCATTAGACTCCAATAAGCTACATAAGCTGTGTCAGCTTATAAATAAGCTCGGATGAGTTTATTTGAGCTTATTGGGCTCGTTAGCCCAATAACCTTAACCCGAAAGGTTTCAAAAGTCCATTAAGGTTTGATAAAATGATCCAACTTATTTTTCTAGACTTAATAAGCACTTATGGGTCTGTTTACTGTTCGGCTTATTCTATAAGCCAATAAGCCTCGTTAATGGGCTTTTAGGCCCATTAAGAGCTCGTTTAAGGTTTGTATATGTTCAAGCTTGTCCAATTTAGGTCCATTAGCATTTTCTAAGCCTAATAAGCTTAATAAACTGCATAAGCTCACAAATAAGCTGTTTAAGCTTATTCGTGGCTTATGGGCTCGCGGTTGGCTATGGTAATGGGCTGCCAAGCCCAATCAGGGTCCGGTTAGGTTCATATTTTACATCATGGTTCGTATAAGTTCCACAAGTACAATTAGGCTTCTTAATAAGCTCAAGGAGCTTATTAATAAGTTGTGGGCCCCTTAGACGCGGCCTGTTGGGCCTGTCTGGCCCATTAGTAGGCTGTTGGGTTTAACGAACCCATTTGTGGCCCGTTAAGCTTTATGTTTGGGTTCTAAGGCTTTTAGTCTTAATTAAGCAACTACGATAAGCCAATCTTGATCGTTTGTTTTATTTCACCATGCAATCGTTCTCTTAGCTCGTATACTCTTTCCTAAGCCAAACCATCAAGTATTCATGAAAAGTTTACGTGTGGTTTTCGTGTATTTCATACAAATGAGTTAATATTCACATTGGTTCCTATTTTAGTAATTTAGTGAACACGTTTAAGGCCTTAGCTTATTTTTAAATCACGTCTTACATCTCTTAGCACCCCACAAGTGATAATATACATATGTGTACGTGTATAACATGCATGCTTTGCATTTAGCATGCGCGTTGCTCACGTTAATTTGTTATCTACAAACTAACATGACCAATCGACTAGAAATCAAAGAAACCATTATAATATGAATGTGTATAAGCTTTGAACGCGACTTACAATAGTCATAGAGATTGGTTTCGAGTTAGGAAGACAACCCGAAGTGGTACACCCCAAGCCCTAGCTTAAACCTGAGTACTTCCTTTCCTTCAACTCCTTAAACGTATGACCCGAGCTTAATGATCCCTAGATTATAACTCGGACTGTTTGCTTGCACTTCATGGTATTGTGTCTCGGTTGTGATGAATCCGAAACCAAAAGAGAAACAATATGGTTTGGAATGAGAGAGTTTGTGAGTTTAAGAGTTGTGAGAAAATGTTTAAGGTCAAGTGGGAGTAAGTTTATATGGGCTTAGGAATTTGTTAGCTCCTCTAGTCCTAATCCAAAGTTAAACCATGCACTATATAGTGGTTTTGAGGTTTCTAGTTAGCTCAAATGGTTTTCCTATTAAACCACCTAGTACAAATCCTTAATTACAAGATAGTTGTACATGATTTACTAAGATTATGAAAATCTTGTGGTTTGTGTATGTTGTTATTGTTCGCGATTAACAAACCAAGAAAAAGGGATCTAATGAGGTTATTATCCATTGTGTAATGAGCTAATTAGGGACATTAAGTACATGTTTTAATTAAACTTAGGTTGTACATATACTTAGGAGATAAAAGAAGATTTGCTAGATGTTTAAACATGTGGGATGAATTGTTTATGGGTCTTGCTTATCCATATTCGGCCAAAATGACTCATTAACACAAGAATTGAATAATTTTTGTGTTTAAGGATTAAAAGTGGATATTGGTTTGAGTCTAGGTAAGTCTAGGTATTTCCGAGGTGCGTCTAAATGTATTTTATTGCGAAACGTAAGCCCTTTTACGTGACCAATAAAAATAAAACGCGCAAACTCAATAACTACTTTTTTAATAATTACATAACACTTGCTTGACGTAACCTTTAATTTATTTGGTGACTGTTTACGTTAAATGATTATATCTAGTCTACGCGATTTAGCTTAAAAGTTAATTTAAAAGTCAAGGCGTATCAGACTAAAATAAATAGTGAAGAATAATAGGAGTTGTAAAATGACCTGAAATTGATTCATGTTACAGTCTCCACCCTTTAAAAGAGCTTAGTCCTCAAAGCTTAAGACCTTGTAGTGGATGACGAAACCCGGTTCCTGAAAAGCTGTGGGTATTTCTTTTTGATCGAATCTTCACATTCCAAGGTAAACTCAAGACCTCTCCTAGAGTTCCAGCAAACCTTAATCAATGGTATCCATATTCGCTTTAATCGTTTGATCTCCCGTTCCATAATTTCAATGGGGATCTTCCACAAACTGGAGCTTATCATCAATGTGAATTCCTTCTAATGGCATGGCTAACGGTTCGTCAGAATAACACTTCTTTAAGTTGGATACATAAAATGTATTATGAACCCGGCTCCGCCCTTGAGGGAGTTCAAGCTTGTAAGCAACGAATCCAACCTTTTCCAGCACTTTGAAAGGTCCAACATATCTAGGGTTTAACTTCCCCCGTTTGCCAAAACGCACGACTCCTTTCCAAGGTGAAACCTTGAGCATAACCCTATCCCCAACTTGGAACTCCATCAGTTTGCGCTTTAAGTCGGCGTAGCTCTTTTGTCGGTCACGAGCGGCTTGAATCCTTTGTTTGATCTGAATGACCTTCTCGGTCGTCTCTTGAACTAAGTCTGGACCGGTGAGTTGAACTTCTCCAACCTCGGCCCAACAAACAGGTAAATGACACTTTCGACCGTAAAGTGCCTTGAAAGGTACAGCCTTGATGCTAGCGTGATAACTATTGTTGTATGAAAACTCAACTAGTGGCAAATGTCTAACCCAACCATTTCCAAAGTCGATCACACAAGCACGTAGCATATCCTCGAGAGTTTGGATAGTTCTCTCGCTTTGTCCATCAGTCTGCGGATGGTACGCAGTACTCATATCCAAGTTGGTACCCAAAGCCTTCTGAAGTGACCTCCAGAAATTTGATGCGAATCTTGGGTCACGATCACAAATGATCAAGACATGTATTTCATGCCTCGTGACTACCTCCTTCAGGTACATTCTCGCCAATTTCTCCATGGAATCAGTCTCTCTTATTGGTGTAAAGATTGCAGACTTAGTAAGTCGGTCAACAATCACCCAAATAGTGTCATGGCCTTGTGATGACTAAGGAAGCTTTGTGACAAAATCCATAGTGATATTATCCCACTTCCATTGGGGTATCTCGGGTTGTACTAACAAACCCGATGGCCTTTGGTGTTTAGCTTTGACTTTAGCACACGTCAAACATTTTCTAACATAGGTGGCGACTTCGGCCTTCATATTGGGCCACCAATATAGCTTTTTTATGTCCTGGTACATCTTGTCAGAACCCGGATGGATGGAGTATTTTGATTTGTGGGACTCGTGCATGATCACAGTCCTCAAGTCACCATAACATAGCAACCAACTCCTGTCGTTTAAGCATAAGGTTCCGTCAGCGTGGGGTTCTAACTTTTCCTTCGGTATATCCTTCCTGATCATACCACCTACATCTTCGTTCTTGAGATTCTCTAGTTTCTGTGCTTCGGTCTGAGCATTCAAGATTTGTTTGGGAAGATCCAAACCAATAGTCATCACTAAGGCTCGGACTCTTAACCATTTAATTCGCTCTTTCCTGCTCAAAGCGTCAGCAACAACATTTGCTTTCCCTGGGTGATAACGAATCTCACAATCGTAATCACTGAGCAACTCTAACCAATGACGTTGCCTCATATTCAGCTCCTTTTGGTCAAGTATGTGTTGTAGACTTTTATGATCAAGGAACACCGTAAACTTGGTTCCATACAAGTAGTGCCTCCAAATCTTTAGAGCAAACACCACTGCACCAAGTTCCAAATCATGGGTAGTATAATTTTTCTCATGAATCTTCAGCTGTCATGATGCATAAGCAATCACCTTCTCGTTTTACATCAATACCGCACCCAATCCTTTATGTGAAGCATCGTAATAAACAATAAAGTTCTCAGCTCCTTGAGGGAGAGCTAAGATAGGTGCGCTACATAACTTATGCTTCAATGTTTGAAAAGCTGCTTCTTGGTTGTCACCCCCATTCAAAGACGACTTTCTTTTGAGTGAGTTTGGTCATTGACTTAGTGATTTGGAAAATCCTTCAATGAATCTTCGGTAGTAACCGACAAGACCTAAAAGTTGATGAATCTCCGTTGGAGTCTTAGGAGATGCCCAATCTTTTATGGATTCGATCTTGGCGGGATCTACGTGAATGCCTTGACTATCAATCATGTGGCCGATAAATTGTACCTTAGGAATCCAAAATTCACATTTAGAGAATTTAGCGTACAACTCCTCCTTCTTAAGCAGTTCCAAAATTACCTTAAGATGCTCTTCATTTTCTTTCTTGTCCTTTGAATAAATTAGTATATCATCGATAAAGACAATTACAAACTTATCCAAGTATGGTTTGCATACTTGGTTCATGAGGTCCATGAATACTGTAGGTGCATTTTTCAAACCAAATGGCATCACTTGGAACACATATAACTGACTTTTACCGAGTCTAAAATGTGTCTTCGAATATCCTCTTCTACGTATACTCTGAGCTGATGATAACTAATCGAAGTCTATTCTTGAAAAACAATTGGATCCTTGTAGTTGATCAAACAAATCGTTAATCCTTGGGAGAGGATAACGATTCTTCACCGTCAGCTTATTCAATTCCCGGTGGTCAATGCACATCCCAAATGACCCGTACTTCTTTTTGACAAAACAAGACCGGAGCTCCCCAAGGTGAGGAACTGGGTCTTATAAAGCCCTTGTCGGATAGTTCTTGCAGTTGTTCCGACAACTCTTTCTTTTCAGAAGGAGCTAATCGATAGGGTGCTCGTGCTACAGGTGCAGCACCAGGCATCAAATCGATTTAGAATTCCACTTGTCAAGTCGGCGGAAGACCCAGCAAATCTTTAGGAAATACTTCAGGAAAATCTTAAACTATTGGTAAGTCCTCAAGTCGCTTCTCCCTTGACTTGTCTTCAGCCTCCTTCAAAGTAACATGTGCCAAAAAGACATTATGTCCTTTCAACAAATATTTATGACTTTTGGTGCACGAAATGATGTTCAAACGAGTCCTGTTTCCCTGATTACTTCCGTCACCATGAACAATTAAGGTTTCATTTCCCCAGGGAATACGAACGATATTCTCGGCACAATCAATGAGAGCATGGTACTTTGACAACCTGTCTATACCGATTATGATGTCGAAGCTACCAAGTTCTACGGGCATTAAGTTGATGTTGAATGGATCGTCTAAGAAGTTTAATGTACAACCCAAGATGATAGTGTTTATCCTAATTATTTTCCTGTCAGCTAATTCAACATCATAATAATGGTCTAATGTAGTTGTGTTGTGATTGTCATTTAGGGAAAATAAATGTAGTAGATATAAATTTCTATCGGCACCAGTATCAAAAAAGATAAAAGCATAGCGGTGTTTAGAAGGAACGTTACTTCCATCCATTTTTCCCCCATTTTACCCATTCTTTTACCCTGTTCTGCTCTTTACCGAGACGGTTGGAGTCTAGATTTGTTCCCGCATTGCCCACCACATAAACCTTGGCTGGTGCATTATCGTTCCCACATTGGTTACCACAGTTTCCATTCTTTAACTTCTTGATTTCACCCCTTGGGCAGTATTTGTCCATCATCATCTTCTTTAGGGTCTTCCAGTCCAAAGCATAAGCAACATCTTGTGTAACAGCCTTCATGTGGGAGTTCCACCATGTTAGCGCATTTCCAAGGAAAGTGCAAGTAGCGAACTTAACTTGGTTCTCTACAGCACAGTTGTATGGGGAAAACTGATTTACATCCTTTTAAACCATTGTGCTAACACAACCACTCCTTCAATACCTTTAAAGGTAAGGGGTTTGCAAATTTAGAAAGTCCTTGTACATACACTCACGCGGAGTGCGTACAGTTCCTCTAATTCCAGTGTCAGAATTATGGCTTCTGTCGCCATGACCATTAGTGCTATTTTGAAGAGTTTCATGGTTAGCAAGTGCCGCAGACACTCTTGCTTCGATTAGTTGCTCAACAGCAGCAGCTGTCATAGGGGCAGCAGCTCTTGCAGCAGCAGCAGCAGCCCTTGCAGTAGCAGCAGAGGTTCTTCTTGGCGGCATATTGTTCTAAATCACAACAATATAAAACACGTGAGTTTTCATAAACATCACAACATGACATGGGTACAACATATATATAACAAGATCACATCACACAGTGATTACATAACATGACTGGGATCACAACACATAACAGAATTGAGATCGACATAACATAATACAACACATTATATATAACAAGATCACATCACACAGTGATTATATAACATGACTGGGATCACAATACATAACAGAATTGAGATCGACATGACATAATACAACACATCATATATAACTGGGAAAACATACATGATTGTCTGATACAAGAAATGAAAAATACAAATCCTACTGCCGTGCTAGCTGGGTATAAAACCCATAATACTTAGCCGGCTAACATAATGATAGCTATGAATATGACATGAAAATGTAAACCTAGGCAGAACTACCAGCGCCCTCGGGATCATCTACATGAGTCTGATCTCTAGCCTGAAGTGCCTGAATCTGTCCTAGAGCCGCTGACAACTGTCCATGTAGCAATGAAACCTGTGCAATCAATGTTGCCGTCAATGACTCATGTGAAGCGATACGGTAATCTTGCATCTGGGTGTGAGTCCTATAGGCCTGCAGCTCATAGTGAACTGTTGAACTCAATCCCACTGAATGTACCCAAGCCTCTTGAGAAACTAGAGCCTCCTGATCCAACAGTCGTGCAGTCTCATAGTGAAATTGTCTATCCTCGGTTAATACGTCAACTCTCTGAGATAACTAAGTCTGTATGTCCTGACCATCCTCAATCACAGCATAAATATCCTGAGTGTCCTGCTCCTGTACCGCAGCAAGCTCGGTTACTCTAGCATTGACCCCCTCGAGGGTCGTCGGTGCTACCTCCTTAACAGCCTTTGTCGGGTCTACCCAAACATCCCTAATACCATAGCCGACCTCCTCGGCTCTCTGACGTCTGATCTCAGCATCCATAGTGCCGATAAACCCATAGTCTGCTCTATGACCTCTAGTAGTTCTAGGAGCAGCAGTCGAACTCTCCCCTACCTTATTCCTCGATGTGGGAGTAGTCAGACATAACCTCTTACGAGGTAGTAACTCGGCCTCGGGAGTGTCCTCTCTACGGTCGACTGGTGGTGGTACAGATAGTGAGGCTGGTAGTGGTGGTAGTGGAGATGATGGTAATGGTAATGATGTAGGTACAGGTGGTGGTAAATGTATTGATGATGGTAGAGGTGGTAGTGGTGGTGAGGGAATCTGGGGTAGTGGAGATGACCAAGGTGATAGTGGAGATGGTGGTGGAATAGTAAGGCAAGAAGTCTATCGACCTCCGCCTCCAATGGCAATGGTATAGGTGTTTGGGGTCTGACAGACATCCTAGCCGTGTGCCGTCTAGGTGATGGTACAGGTGTAGGTGCAACCTCATCGGTCTCAAATGCCTCTGTGTCCCCAGCTGAGGGAACAGGGTCGACAACGGGTATAGCAGAAGAGTTGGCCGGAGCTAGGTGCTCCTCCTCCTCATCATCATCCTCCTCCTTAAAGGGATCCTCATCCTTATCATCAGTATCATCATCGTCATCATCATCATCGTCATCATCGGAGGGCTCATCATCACCATCCCCTCCATCAGCAAGATAGTCAGCATGATCCTC
>BQNB010087453.1:5075-27916 GCA_026074375.1 Tanacetum coccineum
TTAGATCACTTATTATTTTCAAGATCACATTTTAATTACATTTCTCCCCTTATTTTAAATACTAATTCACTTAGTTTTTGAAATACCTTGTTATTAAAATTTGTCATGAAAATCTTATGGAGAAAACTTTTATACTTAGCATGAATTATATGGAACATTAACTTGCTCCCACTCAATTTTACATATGTTTGACACCAAAAAAATGACACCAAGTTGTAAAATGAATATAAAATTAAGGGTTAGCATTTTTGAGCACAGAATTTTAAAAGATTATGAATTGTCATTGAAGAATTCTTAAAACATCTTATAACATACAATCTAAAATAACCCAATCTATTAAGTAGTCATTAAGTAGTCATTATTAAGTAGTCATTAAGTAGTTATTATTAAAATAACCCAATTCTTGAAACATCTTATAACATACAATCTAACATACAATCTCAACCACGAAGTCATCTTATAACATACAATATATTAAGTAATCATTATTATTACTGAGTTGTTATTAAGACTTTTTATAATGTTTTGAATACATAAATATTGTGATGTTATGATGTATCCAAAATCGTTAAAACTTTGTTTTTCGAAAAACTCCCCCTCAAACATTGACTCGTTTTGAAAATGACACCAAATGTAGAAGAATTGTCTTGTAAACTTATGAGGGATGGAGTGTTGAACACACAATTTTGAAAGATTATGAATCGTCAGTGAGAAATTCTTGAAAAATTATGTTTAACTTTTTGAAAAAACCAAATGTTAGAAGACTTCTCTTCTAACTTTAAGGATAAGCGCACTGAAACGTACACTCTCCTTTGTCGTTCGGGTCCGAGTTGCAATCTGAGAGCAATTACAAGTCATAAAGAAAAATAGAAATGACATGTTTTGAAAGCATTTGAAACTCCTGTTCGAACTTCATTTACACGCCCGTGTCGATGTTAATCAACATTTCTAGGTACGTAAATGTTATCGATTCCAAGAGACATGTCGAGAAGATTCTTTTTGTGAAACATTTTCTGATTTTTTGATTTTGTATTTTCTTTTTGAAATTTTATATTTTTGTATTTGTTTTTATATGTTTTATATTTTTGTATTTTGCTTTTCTCAAAAATATGTACAAGTCGATGTTTGAAGAATATATCAAGCAGATTCATTTGCCAGAACCTCCAGTTCTGCTGGAGTCAAACATCTCATACCAATTCGTCTGACAAGATACTGAAACCTATCTTCGGGTAAGGCTTTAGTAAACATATCAGCTAATTGGTATTCAGTTCTGACAAAGTACAATTCAATTATACCATTTTCAACCTGTTCCTTGATCCAGCTTAAGACCAACTTGAGTAAAGATTCCACCCCGTTGGTTTCCATGTACACCATATCTAAGAGGCAATGTTTTCAGATACACATTTGTATGGACTTAGTTGGAGAAAACCTTATCCCTATGAGGTACTGTCTACCATGATTTCTTAGAGTCGACTTTTCTTTTCTATGGGTATAATATCCTCTTTGTTGTCTTATGGGATTGTGCATCCTTATTCTGGCAAAGCGACGGGTAATTCACCGTTGAGAGTATTATAAGATGCACCGTCACGTGATATCACTGTAAATGCACTTTTTATTGCATGTAGGACATGCCAAGTCTTTTTGACTTCAAGAATGACTTTTGATTCCTAGGTGGTCTCAGCTGTGTTAACCATTCAATTCGATACTCGACTACTCATGATGGTGGCTAATTCCAGTTTGTTTGATTAAAGTTCAGAAGGTTATCGGTTTTTTATCATTAAGCATGTTAGTAATCTAGCAATGTTGCATAAACACTAGGTTTTGAATTCAAAGCTTTGTCTTTTTGAAGTTGTGCCTTTTTCTTAGCTTCCTCTAGGTAGTATTTTGAACCCATGTCATTTTAAGCTACAATATTCCCTTGGTGTCTAAAAATGATAACGATGCTTTGGGCTATTCCTAGAAGTGCCCAGAGCATTCACATCATAATGTTTAGCAAAAGATGTTTTCTTAACTTGAGGTCCAAGAAGGTGGAGTGAACTGTTTTGTCAATCATGCGAAACACCAACTTGGGAGCAATACTAAGTCATGAAAATTAGTATCGTTCAATTTGAACGCATTTGGGTTTTTTTCTTACCATTCGGATGATTTCTGATTGGTTGCAAAGGCGGTATCCCCAAGAATATGATTGTTTTTTTCAGAATTAGTGTCCACATCCTTTCCTTTGTTCTTCTCAATGTGTTTCTTTAACTCACTTATAGAAATGTTCTTGTCTTGCAATTGAGCTTTCAAATCTTGTATTTCAAAATATTGTTCACGTTCTTTTAGAAATACATTTTGATCCATTTTGTTTGCAAACTGTGTCATTTTTCATTTGTTCTTGACATTGTTGTAAAGCGAATTCAAGAGAAATCGAGTGTTTTTCTAATTTAGCAAAACTTCGTAAAAGCTCATTACACTGGTACAAAAACTGGATTTCGTCACACATGCTGTTTTTTGAATGGCCACACAGTCAGAGTAATTATGTGAACTAAATTTACGCATGATAACATAAACCAACCACTACTGAACTCTTTTGTGTGAAACCATTTCGAAATTAATGTCACACTATTTGAATATTAAGATGACTAAGAGGTAACTTGGTAATTTTTTGTTGATTTATTTAGTCACTTATAACATGGGACTGTGAGATAAACAAATAATTTAGAAACATTAGTCACACGATATATATACATATGTGACAAATATATGTCACACAATTGAACAGTGTGACAAAATCCATATATGGTCACATGAAGTAATTATGTATGTGGCTAAATCATATAGTCAAGTTTGTCACACATTATTTAAAAGTGACTGCTATTTTTTGCTGAATATTTAGCCACATATGAATTTGAATGTGGACAACTGTAAAGTAAGTATTGAAGCATTAGTCACAGATATACATTGTTAAAAGTGACAAATATATGGTCACAATAAAGACACTTGAACAGTGGGACCAAATGTCATATATGGTCCACCTAAACCATAGACATACAAAGTTTATTCTTAAACACCAAAAGTTTATGAATTTTCAATCTCCCGCTTTGTTTTTTCTAAGGCTCCCGCTCCCCTTTCCCCAAAAAATCAAAACCCGCTTCTTTACCAAAAGAAATTCAACACCCGCTTCTTTACCTTTCATTTCAACCTTTCACACAACATCTCCTTTACCAAACATCCCCTAACCCTAACCGGCTTCTTCATCATAGCCGTTCTCCTCACTACCGTAATTTCTCAATTAACCAACACCATTTCTTCAGTTAATTTCTCTTATTCAGGTTATTCCCAATTCACATCTTTTTTCTTTTAAATTTATATTTATTTATTTCCTATCATTTTGCTCTTTGTGACTGTTTGAGATACGATTTTAACAAGTAAATGGTTGATTGTGTTTCTACATTTCTTAATAATTAAATTTATGAGTTTTTTTATTAATGGAATAAAAGCAGGTGCTTTGATAAATTGTTTATGTCAAATTCAGAGTGATTGCATAAGCTAAACAATCCCTCTTTTTATACATATTATTATTATAAGTTGTGTTTGATAATTTTGGTTGGTCATGTGGGACTGCTACTTACCAGGTTCATGGAAGGCTTTTTCTTTTTTGATAATTTTGTTCATTATTGGCTTGTTTTAGACTTTGTTCTTTTATATCATTGTTGTTCATTATGCTACTTATGTTGGTTATAGGTTGGGTTTGTTTTGTTGGACCTTCTCACTTACTTAGAATTGATTATTTGGGTGGTGGGGGGGATGCTTGTAATGTAAAAAATTAAAAAAAAAAAAAATAAAATCCCCCAACAAAAAAAATTTTTTGTACTCTTGTTTGTAGTTCTATAAATTTGTTGCCGTTCTCCTCCAAAAAAGGAATAAATTGTGTTTGAAGTGTCTTTGATTTTAAACCCTCAAATTTAGGTAGTATTGGTATGTAGTTACACATTTGCGGCTATTTAAAAGGATGTATGATTGATGCTTATTGAATAAACATTATAGGTGATGTTTTGGGGATTAGCCATTTTAATCGCTTAAAGCTTTTATAGTTGCGGTTGGTATTGCTTCGTGAACAAAGCTTATATAGAGACCAACGGTACATACATTCTTTACCTGAAATCCAACCGACTGCTTTCCTATTTGTGACATTGCAACATAGTTGTATTTTATGTTTTTTACTACTAATATTTGCTACATAAGTTTTCCCTGATTTAGTCTCTTTATGAGGCGTGATTGTGACGATCTTAAAGAATAAGATCCAAACACCATGAATATACTTAATGTAATGTAAAGAATAGGCCAAATGTCATACAATGCTAAAGAAAATAACATCGACAAAGCTGTTTAAATACAACAAGGCAATAGGTGGGGTTGATTTTTATTAGTTTTATGTTAACTGATGATGCCAAAGCAATAATAACGGTGTTTCATGGAGCTTTACAGTGATTTTAATAAGATATTTGCAGGTATTATTCAGGAAAGCCTAATTATTATGAATGTTTTTGGCTCTTTTGGCTCTGTTTTCCTCTTTAATGAGAATTATGAATGAGGTATTATAATGTTCATATTATTATCCCAACAGTTTGAAACCAGTCCAATGGAATTTTTTATTTAACAGTTTGGATTATTAGTTGTACCAATATGTATTTGTAATCCTATTTAGCACTTCAAATATAAATAAGAGAAAAAGAAAGTAAAAATTGCTTTGGTTTTTTTTTTCTGTGATGGCAGGTTGTTGTGTGGTGTTTAATCTGTAGCTTTATTTATCTCTAATAATTGCAGGCAATTTTGGCAAGTAGCTCAGAAGTGCCATCAATATTAGAGTTCTTGCAGCGGAGGAAATTAGAAGCAAAGAAGGAAAGACGTCATTGTAGAAAATAACCAAACTAGTAATGCCTTCAAGTTGAATAAAGTAAATACACATCAAATGGTTTCAATTAAGAAATACAGAGGTGGAGTTTATAACCATTCACTCTGATTGGGGTTGCAGTATTATCTTAACTGGTCAAACGGGTTATCAAATGGGTAGAAAGTCGCCCTGAAGTGTATTATAATACGTATGTACATGGGCATGAATGCGTGATAGTAAAAGAATATGTAGTAATCTGGTTATGTCTAATAGAATAGGAGATTGCCATAAATAAAGTCTTAGGATTTGAGAGGCTTTTTATTTTTAACATGTTATGTAAAGTTCTTCCTTAGCATTATAATTGGTTGACTGTTTAATTTTGATTTTTTTAGGCTTTAAACTCATCTGATAAGACAAAGCTAAAGGTCAGGAAGTTGCAGCATCAGAGTTCTCACATTTGAACCACTCGCTCTCTCATCGACCCGTCTCTGTCAAACCAGATATCAGCAAAGCATCATCCGCTGGTGGAAAACTTCACATTCTAAAACCATCATGTGAAAGGAATGGTAAGTCACTGCCCCAACCCCAAAGGAAAGCTTGAGTCCAACAAGTGGTAGTAAAGTACCAAATAGCCCTCTTACAGGTGAATCTAACCTGTGTTAAAAAAATACCGTATTGACCTGAACTTATAAATTTATACTAATATCACTATAATCTTATTTCTCACTATGAATGTAGTTGGTCTGTGTAGATTATTGTTAAGGCATCATCTGACTGATGGTATGCTAAGAGACAAAGTCGAATTAAATGGATTCAAGTGTTTTCTTCTTATAAAAACTGTGTATGGGGATTCTAAAGAGACTAACGGAGAAAAATGTAACGATAATGGTTCATCTTAATGTGTACCTCAAACAAACACTGGTTTCATTTTGATTCTCGATATGGAAGGAAAGAATGAGGAGAGCTACAAGTTTCCCCATAGATAGTGTAACAGTAAGATTTTTTTGGAGCATAAGCATATAATTCACCTATATATCTATACGTTTTGTTTCGGCAAAAACGAAGAAATTTCGAACAATTGGTTAACACAACTAATACTCTGAATAACAACCACTAATGAAATAAATGGATTTTCTTTCAAACCCATTAAAAAGCTCAAATACACTCCTGAATTGCCCTATTTAAAAAAAATTCATAGTATTTTTAATAGTTTTTGTGGTCACAATGATGTGACGTAGTGATCCGGATTCAGGCATTGGCGGTCATTGGCGGTCTTCAGATTCAGGTATGTAAAAGTTTATATTAATACTTCATGCATTGCGGTCTTCAGATTCAGGCGTGCATTGGCGGTCTTCAGATTCAGGCATGCTTTTACTAAGAATGGTATTGCGTGTATATACTTGGAAGGAATAAAGTATTATGTTAAACAAGCTATTTCAAGATATTAATATAATATTAAGCCTTCAAAGAATGCAATGTTTAATGCTGCCAGAGAAATTAGTGCTGCCATTCAAAAGTTCATCGTTGGTTAATACTATTCATTAAAACAAGATGTTAATACTATTTGGTTCCTGCACTTTTGCATTAAACATAGATACCGTACATATTCATTGTTGGTTGATGTTGTGAATTGTTGGTGGATTTTTGTTGGGGACAATTTTTTATGCGAACCTTCAAGTCACAGCCTTTGGAAAATAGTAAACTACTGCATGCGCTGCCAATACAACATTAGTCTTATCTTGAAAATTAGTATATATGATTGGTTTTGTTTGGCTGTCCTTTGTACTCTCCTTAAAATTAGTGCTGCCTTTTGAAAATTAGAACTGTTTCGCGAGCCCAATGACAACAATATAGTACTGCTTGCCATACACATGATATATATGACTTTCATCATACCATAGCTATATAACAATGTAATATCTGCGTATGAAATTCTTGTTGATATCTTTATCATCCGTTATTGCAGGCCCCCCTCATCATGATTTCTCTTGATGACATCTTTCCAAGAAAAGTCTACAAGGTACGTATATAGAAAAACTTCTTACACATAAAACTTGCATCAAATCCTGTGAATTACCATTACATTAAGGACTTCATCGTCTTATACATAATATCAGGGGCAATTTATCCCACTAGACAATAACTTCGCATAAAAGAATTCTTTTAAATTTAGTATTTTTTGATGCCTTAATCGTCCGGTTCATTTTGTATTTTGCTGTTTGCAGCAGCTATTTTTTGGACTCTTGGTAGTTCGTTGGAAGATCTATTATAATTGGATGAGATGACAGCAATAGCCTAACCTTCAAATTACATTCACGACGGACACGCAGATACTATGTAAAGTATTTCAAGAAAAATTAATAGCATTATAGCTCATATTATAGATTCGCAAATTTTCTCTATTGAAAACAGTATGTAAACTGAATTACATTTTGGAGTAGTAGCTCACATGGTAGAGCGCATCGCATTGCATGCAGAGGCCCGGGGTTCGAATCCCCGCACTTCCATATTATAAATTCATGATGCCATTGTGGAACAATAGTCACACAAAAATACATATTTACTTTAGTTTACAAAGCAAATGGTCCCACTACTTCACAGCTTTGGCCACTTTTTGGTTAACTTTAATGCTGAACTAAATCCCCAACAAAAAACATGCTTGTGTGACTAAATCATAGCAAAGGCCACCCAAACATAAGATCATCTGGCATTTTGGATGAACATTAGTCACAACTTATTAACACTTTGGTTACTTTATGCTTAGTTGTATGTGACTAAATACTCCAAACAAAAACATGCTTGGAGTGCTAAATATTTACAAAAAAAAGGTCCACAGACACAAACTTCAAAATCATGGGCCATTATAGATGATCAATAATTCATACAAAATACATATATATCTTCAATTTAAAACACCATATGTCATACTTATAACACTTTTGAGGTCCTTTAATGCCTAGTTATATGTGACTAAATACCCTAAACAAACATGCATTGTGTGCTAAATATTACCAATGACACACAAACATAAAATTTATGTGCCATTAATGAACATAGACACGTACAAAATACACATTTCTTCACTTTAAACACCATATGGTCACGACCTATTAACACTCTTGGTCCACTCTATGTTTAATTTTAAAGTGACTAAAATAAACAAAAAAATATGCTATGTTGGCTGTGAACATTGTTTATAGTCACTAAAAAATACCTGAATTTAGTCACACAAAAAACGTGGATACAGACACTAAAGCTTTCTTATGTGTGACTAACTCGAATGCTTGACCGTAGGTGACCTACGACCGCGCGACCTTTTGTCACACACGAAACTTTTCACGTGCGTGACTATATGTATATAGTCACACATTTTTGGTGTGACCAATACCACTTTTTATACTAGTGTTATAAACTTCTTTACTAATAGTTTAATTTGTTTCAAAAGCTTTTGTGCAAGACATTCATATTCTTTCACTTTATGAACATATAAGCATTTCAATTCAGCATAAGTATCTAAATCAGATAACGAATGCAAATAGAACACATAACAACAAAAGACACACAATCTGCAGAGAGCATATCATACAATGTTTGAAAATTAAGCTATATAATTCAGATTCCAAGTTTGTTCAATTTCCTTTTAAGGATCAACGTACTCTTAAATCACATGCCTTTCTTGCTTAAAGTTCATAGAACAAATGCTAGACTATCAATCTGAGTTCATAAGGGCAAAAGAGGCATCAAACATGTCTTAATTAAGATTTCCATGTCATGAGCAGTTGGGGCATGAAGATGAAGATGATCCTGTGAATGTTTTACCCAAGCTTGATCGACAAGTTCTCTAAAATGATTTATGTTGTTCGTCATGACATTATATGCTTGTCTACTTTTGTTTATTGATTTAGGAGAACTGGTAGCAAAATCGATGTTTTGTGAAAATAATTGTTTAAGTTTTCACAAATGAATTTCACTACATTATTCTTCCTTGCGTTCAATCGAAAAAGTGCAGAACTGTACAAGATATTCTTGTGTCGAGGGATTAAAAATTTTCATAAGACTATTTAAACAATTTGTATCATAGGGTTTTTCACTAAGTCTTATATTCAATTTAGATCTGACTCTCTGTTTCAAGAGTAGAGTCTCTTCCCTATAAGGATGAGTCTGTTTACAGATCAGATTGGTCCATGTGGATCTCATACAAACATGGTTTCATCATCATTGAGCCTTTTTGAGGTACAGCTATATTTGCAAGTAGGCTTGTTCCAATAAATGTTGGGCAAGTTTGGGTGCTAACACTAAATGAATGGTATTAGTTTGAACTGATTCCTTTTTAAACAATTTCATTCAAAAACTTTAATTGAATTTTCATTGAAATCATTTTGCAATATCTTTTTCTCTTTAAGCTTCAAATCGTTATTACCTGTGTTTTTCTCCTTGTTAAGACCTTCGTAATGTGACTTTGTTAAATAAGAATCTGTTTGACTAAACTCATCGTGATTCTCTTTGACAACTGCAAATTCGTAGGCTTAAGTTTAAAACCTTCTTTTATGGCAATGACTTTCTGAGGCTAATAGTCGTAGAGTTACATTTAACTTATGTTAAGTTTCTCAAGACAACAGTACGAACCATTTAAGTTCTTGTACCACTTAAAGCTCAGACTATTTATTTTGAAGTGCAACTAGAAAACAATTTCATCTATCAAATAACATCACATATCTAAAAACATCATCCTTATATTGCATGCAATTTGGTAGATTTTCTGAAGTTTTGAAGAAGTTATTGAAGTTTTAATGGAAGGTTTAAATCAAGACTAGGTGGATCTGGACAAATAGTTATTTAGGGTGTATGAACCCAAATGATCCAGATAAAGGAGTTGAGAGGGACGTACCTCTGCCCCTAACAAAGAATTGAAATGTTTGTTGGTTGTGAATTCCTTGTCTAAATCATTTTCTAGTAAGGTTACTCTTGCTCTGTTGATTTTTCAATTACTTTTGATCCCTGAAAAGGATGTTAGTTATGAAATGAGCAAGTTATAGTGATGTATTGATAAGTTTATAGAACTTGGAATAGCAAATGGCATGTGAATGGCTAGAGTTTGGATTAGATGTTTGGATGGGTTTTGGAGTAAATAATTGGGACTATTTTGAAACAGTATAAAAAACGTGTTATAGCAGAAATATTTTGGCTTGGAGCCTATGATTAAATTACATGTCTGGATAGATATATGTCTTGGCATCATAGGATAGTTGGATGCCCAACCAACTCCTTGGGATGAGGGAGATATGGTCAAAATAAGAAAATAGGTCAAATCTGGACCTATGATTAGAAAACGAGTTAAAAAACGCCAGGATTTGCAATAAAAGGTTAGCTTTTAAGGTGGGGTCAGTGTAAGACATCCTAAGAAAGCTATATCATTTGGTCTCACCTCATATACCTAACATGGTTTTAGGAATTAAATGGCCATTCCGTTAAGGGTAAAATTTTGGAAACTTTATGTTTTGGAAACCAGGGATAAAACAGTCTTTTTATTACATATTTTGAAACTTTAGATGTGAGCTTACATTTTTGAAAACTAGACATAAAGAGCTTTCCAGGCTGAAAGCCCATCACATTTATAAAAATTGTAAGCTAGGAGATAAGAGTCATGAATCGAGATAAAATCAGAAACTGATTTTTTACGTCTATAGTCTCAAAATATAAAATGTTATGTACACTTAATAAATAAGAAATTTAAAGCCGAAACTAGTCGATGTTCATTTACCTATAATACCAGATCACAAGTCATTTTGAGAGTAAAAAGGATTTGTGGAAGTTCTAGTGGAATGCCATGCTTATCTCGGAAACCTATCTCATATCACTGTTTCATTTTTTACGTATCGTTTCTATATACTACTAAGTCGCGTCACGTCCTTTAGTGGGTCTTAGAGTACTTCCCGCACGTATCGAAGACTCCATCACACTATCTGATCTAATTGTTCTCTGGTTCGGTGAGTTCCATAGCCTTAGCCCTTTTCTGACATATAAATGTTTTTATAAACCCAGCGAGGGAGATACATGCTAGTTTTATAAATTGAACACAAGTGATTTTCGGTATGACTGTCCGATTGTGAATTAATTTGTAATAAGTACCGAGCCTGCAAAAAGGCCCCCAAATTTCATCACTTTTTAGAATTACCCTTTGATAGGTGATCGCTAGTAACATTAAGTAGAACTATTGTTCGAGACTATGCCCTGTCTGGGGTTGTGACAACCATGGAGCGATCACCCTAAAAGACATTATGTATAGAGATTTCTTTAGGTATATCGCAATATACCTAGATGTGGGGCAAGATGATTAATATTTATAATAAGTTTGTTAACGATTTAGTGGCATGAGCTTCATGCATAAGAGATTAAAACTGGTTTATTCCACAAGTTTCGATGATTAAAAATACTTGTTTTCACTCTTATTGTCATATAAACCTCTATGATTCACTCAACGATTTCGTTGACTTTTTGGCATGTTTTATTCTCAGGTAATCAGGTTTGATTCTTGGAACAGGGCAAATGGAAGTTTAGCGGCAGAAATTGTTTTTGGACTAAACTTTTTTGTTTCCATTTATTAAAAACACTTTGTGTTATGGTTTTAAAATTTATGTTAGAAGTAGTACGGTTTGACGAACTAGTGACAAATTTTCCGACTCTGATCTACGATGAATGGACAAATGTATATGTTATAAATGTGTCTCTTTTGAGCGTTCTAATATTCTTATGATGTTCGATCTAGTGACTATAACACCCAAACAAATGATCCTCTGCGTAATGAATTTGAGGGTGTTAAAATGATCCTAAATGTGTGTAATAAAGTGGAAGAAAGTTTATTAAAAGCTTGGGTGAAAAACTAAGTTAATGGGTGATATTTATAGAAAACCCAAAACTTGACCGTCAAGGTGCCACGGATCTAGGGATGGTGGATCCGTCTGCCTTTTAGGTGGATCCGTGGGTCACACTGTCCATTTTCAAAATTGTTAGATATCTTTTTAAATCTTTTTAAATCTTTTGCTTAGATCTTAATGTACTTATAAAATCTGATTTGATTTTGTTCTAGAAGGAAAATCAATCTTAACATTAAAAAAACCTATATGTGTAAGATATGCAATAACTTAATAGGATTTTTTCTAAAAAGTGGTTAATCCAAAATAAAGAAAAATAAAACTTATCTTATTCACAATGTTATTAATCATTATTAAGTAAGGTTTAACTTAAAAGCTTTTTTAGTGGTGATGTAAGTAAACATAAAAAGGATTATTAAAAATGACTTAATGATTTAATGAGTTTTAATCGTTAGGCTAGTTTGTGAAAATGTGTTAATCATTTTTAATGGTCTGTTAAATGGGTTGATAAGTTGTGGTCATGCGTAACTTGCACATTTTATGTTATGTATTACAAGTTACTTGTTTGTCATTATTAAAACCAAAGGACTTGTTTAGTTTAAATATCATAATATTTGCACTAACACACTTGAAGTAACAGAACCCAACGTATAAGCCTAGGCTTGGCATCTTGTTTACTAAACAAATACTTCAAAGCAGAATGATCAGTGTACACCATAGTTTTTGATAAAATAAGATAAGGGCGAAATTTATCAAAAGAGAAAACTACTCCGAGAAGTTCTTTTTCGGTAGTGGTATAATGTTCTTGGGCATTATTCAGCGTTTTGCTAGCATAATAGATTGGTTTGAATTTCTCATCTATTCGTTGTCCTAAAACAGCCCCAACAGCAAAGTCACCAGCGTCACACACTAATTCAAAGGGCATATTTCAATTGGGAGATATTATGATAGGCCCAGTAGTTAATTTTTCTTTCGAAATATTAAATGCCTTTTTACATTCATCAGAAAAATCAAAATTTGCGTCTTTTATCAAAAGTTCGGTCACTAGTTTAGAGATCATGGAAAAGTCTTTTATGAATCTACGATAAAATCCAGCGTGTCCCAGGAAACTCCTAACACCTTTTACGTTTGTCGGGTAGGGTAACTTGGCTATTACATCGATTTTAGCTCTATCTACTTCGATACCTGCCCCAGAAATTTTGTGTCCTAACACAATGCCTTCTTTTTACCATAAAATGACATTTTTCCCAATTCAGCACAAGGTTGGTTTCTTCACATCTAGCAAGCATTTTATCCAAATTAGCAAGACAACAATTAAAAGAGTTATCGAATACTGAGAGATAACCATGAACACTTCAAAAGTCTCCACCAAGTCATAGAAAATTGGCCCTCATGCATCTTTGAGAAATATTTAGTGTGCGTTGCATAAGCCAAACCGCAAATTCTCGCTGTAAGCAAAGTTCCCATAAGGACAATAAGTGAACAATCGACTTTGCTAGGATTCTTTTGGTGAGCGTTGAATATGGAAGAATCCTGAAAACCCATCACAAAAACATATTAAAAAACGTATCCCCGATTAAACAGTTTAACATTTGAACAAGTAAATTGAATAGTGAACTAATCCTTTTGATTTGCATCATTCAGATTTACAATATGAAGCAAACATCTCCAACTTGTAACCGTGCGAGAAGAATAAGTTCGTTGTTAAATTTAAAAACAACAGTCATTCCTCCTTTATTTGGGCCAACATGAATAAGCGTCTAACCTATGAGCTGTTTGAGAAGGGATAAAATTAACCCAGAATCAAGTAACATAATGAAAATTTTTTTTCATCACATCTTAACTTTAGATGTCAACGCACACCTTTAGGGTTGAATGACCGGTTTGAAGTCATCCTCCATTGAGATCTTGTATGTGCAGAATGATGGACTTATTCCCTTAATGTCTGACATCTTCTAAGCAATTGCTCCCTTATGTTTCTCCAATACTCGTAAAAGTGATATTTTCTCCTCTTCGGATAGTTTAGATGAGATAATTATAGGAAAAGATTTATTACCATGTAGATATGCATATTCTAAGTGGGAAGAGCAAATATTTCAGCTCGGTTTCTTTTCATCAAATCTCATTAGTGGCTAGCCGAAAAAGATCTCCAATTTAGACTCTATCATATCCCCTTGGTTCTTTCATGTGTTTCAGAATATGGCGTATTGAGTATGTTGATACGTCGTATTGACATCTCAACATCAGAATTGTTAAAAAAACTTTCTCCTATGGAAATAACATCTTTTACTAGTCTCTGACGATTTAATTAATTTTTCCAGATACTTAAGTAAAAATGAATCTAATTGATCATTCTCTAACAATTCCTGAGTTTCTATGTTGATAGTGTTATCTAAGTCATCAATGCCATAGCATTCATCATCCTCGGTAGGAGGCCTTTTCATTGATTGGTCCATAACCAAAAGATCGACCAACTCATCATCTCCTACCCTAAGTTTATCTTTTTATAAATACATTAGAGTCATGCACGGGTTGTGCCAAAAAGACTCCCTAAAATTACAGAATTCTAGTCCTTCTACAAATCCAAGATAATGAAATCATGAGGAGGACAAATTTTAACTACCTTAATAACACATCTTCAACTAGTTTACCGCCATTAGATATATAATGACCTATGCTATTCTAAGCTCATTCAATTGTCTATTTCCCCTAAACCTAACTTTTCAATTCATCGGTATAGGCATCAACTTATACAAGCTCGCTAGAGTCTGCTAAATTCATTATTAATTTGCAAATGACTCACTCGACAAGGATAGTGAAACTCCCTTGTCTTTTTCTTTGATGCAGTTTGTTGAGCAAGACAAAGAGCACCTTTCGTCATTTCAACCGAAACAAAGCTCTTCAAGTCTAGATTTATTCTTCAGTAAACACTTCTGAAATATAGCATATTTTTTCATTGGAGCAATATGCATATTTCCACAATAAAAACTTTGCATATTTGCATATATACCCAAAACATGCTTACCATGCATTGTACATCATTGACATAGGAAAACTTGTTGTTATTGGTAAATAGCAAATATTCAGTTTTAAACTGGGTATAATAAGCAATGTCTCCCAATGGCATTATTCACTAGGTCTTTATCTAATTAAAACGTGTACGAACTTGTAATTCAGGTTAATATTAAACAATTCGTATTTCACTTATACTTATGCTGGATTTTAAATGATATTACTTTTATAAGTAATTATGTAAATTCAATCGCGTAAGCTTAAATCGTAAACAATATTAGACTGTTCATTAGTCTAGGTGTTGCGGGACATTTTATTTCTGATAATCCAAATATCATATTTCTATGTGCAATTTTGTTATTTTGTAAACATTGTACTTTACATTTAAATAACTTACAACCTACAATTTATAGGCTTTTAACACCTTCTATGAACTCCCATTAAACTTATAACTCATCTAATAAATTCTTAATAGGGTATAATTAATAAAATTTTAATCATTCTATAAGCAAGTAACTTTTATGTTACCTGACTTTAAGTTTTGTGACTTAACGACTTAACATTAGTAATTACCGGGACCAATTTATACCCCGTAGGGTAATAACTCCTCGATGAAGCAAATCAAAACATCACCACCTCATTAGCTTAAGGTGGCGTGCGACTAATGAAACAAATCAACACATCACCACATCATTAGCTTGAGGTGGCATGTGACTAGTGAAGCAAATCAATACATCACCACCTCATTAGCTTGAGGTGGCATGTGACTAGTGAAAGCAAATCAACACATCACCACCTATAAATCATATATAAACCTACAATCTATCATTTTTCTCATAGATAACCAAAAATCATTATCTCTTTGGGTTAAGGGATGCATTCATCAAGATATTTATAAGAGTTGGAGATTGGGTTGATTGGTATTCATTTGGGTTGAAAGCTAAGTTTGATTCATTGTTCTTGTAGAATTCTTCCACAACCTTCCCTTTGTCATGATATATACATTGTTCTTGTATTCATACTTTTTATTTTGATCATGTAATAGATTTCTATATAATCTCAATGTGTATGTGTAGTCTTCTTTTAGTAGGTTTTGGACATTGTACATACTTGTTAAATCATAAAAATGCAAGCTAAACAAGCCTTAGGTAATGGTGGTAAATTCTATTTTAGACCAGTAGCAAACATGGAGATATTGTGGAAAATCAGTAGGTTCTGGGTATTAGTTAAAAATACTAGGTTGTAGCCCTATCTCTTATGATCATTTTTCCGGGTGGCTCGACCCGATTCGATGTCGAATGAATTTGTTATAGCCAAAATGGTAAAGGGGCACAAATTATGCACACCTGGAATAAATGGCTATTATCTCTAGATTTTTGTATAGTGACCCCTAATTATGTAAAACTAAAAATTGTAGATGACTCCAATAACTAACCATCTCTCATACAGGTTTGAGTCTAAATTCCAGAGTAACGTTAAAATTTGATGCCCATGAACACTTGGATTGGATTTTGGCTGTCCAAAAACACTAATGATCATTTAAGGATGTTATCGCCAATTTGACCATTTTCCATAAAAATTCAATTAGTAGAATTTCTAAAATAGTATAGTAGACTTGAATACGGTCTCGAGGATATAAAAACCTAGTCGAGACCTCTTGCGGTTTAGAAAATATGGTTACTTGAGCGAAATGTATCTTATTAGTAACTTAATATGAACCAGGAGGTTCCATTTGTAAATTTGTCTATTTTATGAAACCCAGTGGTAGGACCACTATCGAGAATATACCCGTTTACCTTCGTAATTAAATTAATAGAACCACGACATTTTTGAACCATTTTCACTTAATCACAACATGTCATTCATCGTTTTAACAAGAGTCATTAACGAAACATAACGAATGTTTTTTCATAAACGTTTGTCTCATTTAATCACCCTTTTTTACATATAACTTAAAATAAGTTACTATAATTAATAGGGAGATTTCATAAACCTATGAAGCCTCTTGGGTGTCGATAATCGACGAATTTGTGGTTGACAAAAAGTATCCAGGCTCCTCATACAATTCACTATATGACCTCCTAAAATTATGAAGCCCGAACGGATTACAATTGATATAATTTATAAAAGGCAAATAGCCAAATAAACTTTAGAGAAACGAACATTAATATAACAACTAAAAAATCGATGTTCAACATTATAATGGTGGGGGGGATGTGGGTAGGTGGCACAGTCAATAACTTTATATTATCGTTCTTTATTCAAACACACGATCATATACATTCGTAGGCAACGTTAAAGCTCGTGATCTCTCCGCAATACACTTAACTATCTTATAAAAATCCACTACGAACACTATGGAGATGTTCATAGCCCCCAATTTTTATTTAATTGTTTTACAAACTCTATGGGTGAGAAACATGCTAAAACATATACTTGTAGCGGAACACTAATATCAAAAATGTAAGCCTTCTTGATATAAAGTTAATCGTATGTCTAAGTCCCATCATGCCAAAAGTCTCAACCCACATACATGGCTCAAGAAACAAACAAGTATTTTGTCAATCCTATGTATCTTTATTTTTCAAATGACACTTAAGATGTCGTTCTCATGAATCTTATGCTATTGAACCATAAATGTAATGCCCTCGAGCTATTTAAACATTTCCAAAGCATGCTCAGAATTGAGTTAGTTATCAGATAGTATCAGAGAAGCCAAGGTTTATGAGAACCAAGTCAAAAAGTTTTCTAGACTATAACCAATTACAAACACTAGATTTCACAAATGGATTATGCGAGGGACAATACCTGGCCTTACTTGTTTACATCTAGTACATATATTGCTTGCAAGACAGCCTTGTTTATTAGCAAATATAGGGTACTAAGTGCTTACATTGAATGCTATACGAGTATATAAATATATATCTTATATTATACTATAAGGCTTTTATTATAAAAGGCTTACAGATATATCATAAACCGATCTTTCCTATAAGTAATACTTCATAAAAGTTATTTTAGCTTTAGCAGTAATCATGTCCTTCTGGCGACTCGCTGTTACCTACACTCCGTATCTACACTGACTCTGAGCCCGGCAGAGCCTTCTGGGGAGCCGAAGAGATAGAGTATCCAACGGGAGGCATTCTACGGTCTCTACTAGGGATACGAAGGACACCCGATACAGCCAGTAGCCCCACCATCACCGATTACATACTCAGACCCAAGGATCTACAGACCACCGCACAGTTCCACTGGACGAGGATGACGTGAGCCATGTTCACACAGGCACAGGATCCTGCCTAGACGTGCCAGGATCTCTATGTAACCCTAAGTAAAAACCAATAAGCAGGATGTACCTGAGTTTCCCGCTGAGAGTCAGCCATTACCTCTGTTGAATCACCTATCCTACTGCTGAGATTTTACCCGACATGTTACAGAGTCGGATCCCGAAGAGGAACCAGAGGAGTACAAAGGATGATAACATAGTGATGGTTCGGTTGACTATCCAGGGACGGAGGAGAAGATTATATGTATGATGACGGCATTCATCTAGGGAGACATCAAAGGAAGAGGATGATGATGATGAGACGAGGAGGAGGAGTAGGAGGAGCACTTATACCGGCCGCACTCTGCAATTTGAAGTCCCTGATTGATGAGCCTATTTCCCACCTCGAGAATAGAGCATGTTATAAGCCACCAGCCGCTACTCCGACATACCTGGGCTAAGGATAACCGGACCGGACCACCAGACTTCCATATCCCATCCACCAGTGGCAGAGGTTAGAGACACTGACCAGACTACTCTATCACCTCAGCCACCGTATCTCAGCTAACACCACCCTCGGCAGGAAGAGTCACCTTGCTAGTGCATAGTCCCAACCATTGCCATTCACCACCTAAACTACCATCATCTGGGGTTTCCAACCCAAGATCCCGACCTCAGGAATAGCATCCACCACAGGCTCTCATTGAAGTAAGTTTACTCCCAAAGCATTTACATACACCACCATCTACCATAAATGAACCACCAACCTGTTGAACACAACAAACAACCCCGTAGGATGATATTCCCGAGTATGAGCAACCTCCCCACAAGAGTGATTGTAATAGTCCACTATAAGGCTCCCGATATGAGAATCGAGAAAAGTTCTACTGCTAGACCTACCAGAGTCGAGGGATAGGATTATGATTTTGTTAGCACGTAGATGCTGAAGAGAGCGACAGGGGATTAGAGATGTTGGGGATACAGGATAAGGGATTACTTTGGTGTAGATCCGCAGAGCAGTATCCATAGGATATCACCTAATACCGTGGGAGAGGTCAATACTAGGGTCTCAGAGCTTGCTGAGCACTATGAGCAAGATACACAGGACTTGTTATGGCTTTACTATAGGATGCTCAGTATATAAGGTCTCTAAATCAAAACACAGCGAGTCGAATATTGGACTCGCAGCGGTCGACGTAAACATATGGGACAAGATGACTCTCAGGAGACAATATGGAATGGTGGAGGAGGAGGCCTAAGCCTGTCCCGAGAGCTTGGGCTCACTCGTAGTAGATTGCGTCCAGGCGACTCAACAGGACTTCAGACCTATCGTGATCATGGTGATATGCCCACGAGACCCATCTCCAGGACACCAAACACAGCTACAGCTGGTTAGAGTACACACATTCGGACGAACATCATCAGGTACATGATACTCCGCTTTCAGATGCAGCAGGTCTGAGTTAGCAGCGCTTCGAGAGACAGATCGTTGGCCGTCATGAAACCAGATGGTAGAGACTTCCGAGTCACAGAGAAAAGATCGAGAGATGAGCTACATCAGGCAGAGTTGTTTAACACTGCGAGAGCATAGCATAGGATACCCGACAGCCAGGACCTAGAGACTAGGATTCCGTCACCAGTATCTACTGGGATGCCGACAGTTCACATCTAGTGATTTAGTCATTGCATCTTGCTAGTAACATTGTAACAGTCATGTTAAAGTGTTAGGGTTTGTTTACCCGCTAACATAGCCTTAGAATCATTGTGTAATATATAAATATAGTACTCCGACAACTATTTCAATGTAAAATATTCAAAAGTATGATTGAAATGGATATGGTTACTTGTACTATATTACCGATCTCTTCTTTGTGTTTGACTATCTCATCAAACATTATTAAATACTGTCATATAACCTCATGTTTTAGTCATTGTGATCTAGACCTAAATCATGCACCTACAACCAGAAGAAGGACCACAATACCCCTGTTAACACCAATACGAACCCAAACAACATGACTCCAGAAATCCATCTAAGCATGATGACGACAAGCTCTTTGCGAACTCCACCCAATAGAGAGGGAAAGCACAGATCGCACGGGGATAACTGAATGGAACGTACAAACTGCGCGCACGTTGTTTTTACGCTGACTACATGAAGTAACAACCTTTGAACTTCAAGTGACAGAAGGCAAAGTCGGTTAAACTAACTCGAGGGATTGAAAAGATGAGTCAGAATTCACTAACAGAGGATGTGCTACCAGAGAAACAAGTATAGTATTGCCACCTTCAACTCTGTTAGGTGCTGCTATATGACTTGGTTGAATGGTCAGATAAGAACCTTAGGCACCAAGGCATAAGTCATGACTTGGAAGAACACAATGAAGAAGATGACGGACAGAGTATTTGTCCGCAGTGAAATTCCAGAAAATAGAAATCGAGCTTGTGGAACCTAAAGGACAAGTGTAAAGCTATTGTTCCAACATACACAAAACGTTTAGTGACCAAGAGTTAAACCCTGATATGTACCAAGTTTGTTGCCAACGAAACCGAGAAGGTTGACAAATACATCAGTGGACTTCCTGACAACATTTGATAGTATCTTCGAGGTTTGCCAGACCCAAGATGTGGAATGAGAACTATCGAGTTTGTTGCTGAATGACTATGGTGATGGATCAGAAACACTGCACCTACGCGAAGGCAATCTGACAACAGAGGAAGGCTTGATGATTCATCTATCCAGAAACAACCACTGTCACCAACAACACCCTTCAAGAGGCAGAATGTTGCCAAGGTCTACAAAATGGGGACAGGCAAACGTGAACCTTATCGGGGAAATCTTAGCCAAGTTCACCAAGTCCAACTCTACCACAATGGCCCGTGCACCAGAGGTGCCACAAGTGCAACAAAAAAGGGCACATCTGCACGCCGATGCAGGAGTACTGTAGCACAAATGTTGCTAATACTCAGAAGGGCAATGGGGCCAAGCCCCCAAAGAAATGGTTGTTTTGAGTGTGGAGCACCAAGACATTTCAAGAGAGATTGTCCGAAGCTGAAGAATAAAGATGGAGGAAATGGGAATGCACAAGCTGGGTTTATGCAATTGGAATGCAGAAAAACAGGTAATGCACTCGGAAACCCTGATGCCAATGTCGTTCACGGGTACGTTCCTCTAAAAACCACTATGCATAATCATATTCGACATTGGAGCTGATAGAAGCTTTATATCCAATGCATTTAGTTCCTTATAAATATCGCCCCAACATCATTAGAAAATTGTTATGATTCTGAATTATCTGATGGGAAACTATTACGAGATAGACACTATTAATACGAGGTTGCACCTTAAATTTCTTAGACCATCCGTTCAACATAGATCTAATGCCCGTAGAAACAGGTTAGTTTCAATGTACATTAACGGTAGGACTGTTAAGAAGATGTCCCCCGTGATCTGAATGCATGAGAAAACTTATTCAAATTACTCTACGAGAATGAAACTTTGACTTTTTGTGGCAACGAGAGTAGCAACGGGAGAGAATCTCGGTTGACAGTTATCTCATGTTAAAAAGCTCAAGAGTACATGGCCAAAGGATGCTAGGTCTTTTTGGTACAGATATCCGCCAAGAAAGAGGAGGACAAGGCGGAGGGACAACAAATAAAGGACGTACCAATCGTCCAAGATTTTCCTGAAGTATTTCCCGAGGACTTGCCAGGTCTTCCTCCGGCTCGACCAGTGGAATTCCAAATCGACTTAATTCTAGGAGCCGCACCCGTAGCTCGAGCACCGTATCGATTGGCTCCATCCGAAATGAAGGAATTATCAGAACAATTACAAGAGCTTTCTGACAAAGGATTCATAAGGCCTAGTTCCTCACCTTGGGGAGCCCCGGTCTTATTTGTCAAAAAGAAGGATGGGTCATTCAGGATGTGCATCGACTACCGTGAGTTAAATAAACTGACAGTAAAGAATCGTTATCCACTCCCGAGGATCGACGATTTATTTGATCAACTCCAGGGATCCAATATTTATTCGAAGATAGATCTAAGATCAGGAAATCACCAGCTTAGAGTGCGAGAGCAAGACATTCCAAAGACGTCATTCAGAACTCGGTATGGTCATTACACGTTCCAGGTTAGGCCATTCGGACTGACAAACGCACCTGCGGTATTCATGGACCTCATGAACAGAGTGTGCAAGCCTTACTTGGATAAGTTTGTAATTGTCTTTATTGATGACATACTGATTTATTCAAAGGACGAGAAAGAGCACGAAGAACATCTTAAGGCAATTTTAGAATTGCTTAAGAAGGAGCAGTTGTATGCTAAGTTTTCAAAATGTGAATTTTGGATCCCGAAGGTACAATTTCTCGGACACGTCATAGATAGCAGAGGCATACATGTGGATCCAGCCAAGATAGAATCTATCAAAGATTGGGCATCTTCTAAGACACCAACGGAGATCCGCCAATTTTTAGGTCTTGCTGGTTACTATCGAAGGTTCATCAAAGGTTTTTCGAAGATTGCTAAATCAATGATGAAGCTTACTCATAAGGGAATCAAGTTTGACTGGGGTGAAAAGGAAGAGAACACATTTCAGTTGATAAAGCAAAAGTTATGCAGTGCGCCAATTCTAGGTTTACCTGAAGGAATCGAAGACTTTGTGGTCTATTGTGATGCTTCACACAAGGGCTTAGGCGTTGTGTTGATGTAGAGAAAGAAGGTGATTGCCTATGCTTTTCGACAGTTAAAAGTTCATGAGAAGAACTACACCACTCATGATTTAGAACTTGAATCGGTGATATTTGCTCTAAAGATA
>BQNB010087454.1:0-20723 GCA_026074375.1 Tanacetum coccineum
GAAACTAGTTAGTGAATTATAATTAATGGGAGTTAATTCAGTTGGCGCCATGGTGGGATACTTCTTATTCTAATAGCCTTTGGTTGTTTTGCGAGTTCGTTTCGTTAGTATTTTTCTGTTCCTTTTCGTTCTTTGTTTGTTGGATCGTTTTTGCGTGTATATCGTCTGCTAGTTTCTTTCTAGCATTTTTTAATAAAATTCCATTTGCCGTTCAAAAAAAAAATTATAATTAATGGCCGGAGGAGATGATAGTGGGTATTATCGGTCAGGGTGAACTTGAGGATTCCGAGACTTAAGTTATATGACTCTCATTTGGACATTAAAGGTTCGTTATCCAAACGCTAATAATTTTCTTTGTTTTTCTACTTATGTTGATTAAAATTTGTTTATATAAAAAAAATCTTTTAAGAAGGTGCTTGGGAAACCTTTTTAGGCGTTTAATAGCTTGACATGTTTTCAAAAAAGCTAGCAAACACTTTGACAATGTTTATTAAGAGTAAGCTACTCAAATGGATCATGTACAAGCTTTTGAGCTTACGTGTATCCATTACATAGGTCTTAATGGGTAACTAAGATAGTGTGGATGTTTTAGAAGCACGTCAATATTTATATCCAACACATATTTTACTAAGTGGATTCGTCGTATTTATTCAAGTTTTCAACATATTTTACTAAGAAGAAGGGTTCTATTTAAAAAAAAAAGGTTTTTATGTGTCAAAATAAAGGGTCGGCTGATTATAAGGGGGTGCAATCTTGGGTTGTATGATGTTGTGCAAGTATATACGAGGGTTCACAAAGCATCTTTGGACCTTTTCCCAATTGACCAATTAACTTAGGAGCTTGTTATTTTTAAATTTTGACTTTTTAGTATATGATTCTATGTAGGCGTGTTTATTGTTCGGCTAATATACGAATAAATCGAAAAAACGAGCTGAATTTGATAAAACCGATCGAACCAAATTAAATATTTCATTTTTTATTTTCATATGGTTTTGGCAAAATATATATATTTTTATGAAAAAAAACATTAAAACGTTTTGTGATATAAATATAAGACTTTTTTTCTTTGAAATATATTTTGATACTAAAATTTTATATAATTAAATGAATAAATAATTAAAAACAGGTCATTCGGGTTATTTGGTTCGGTTTTCGATTATTCGGTTTTATTCTCGGTTTGATTTTATGGGTGGTTCATCTTTTTGGGATAGTTGTAACTCTTGAAATTTCCATTTAAATTCACAAAAACCACCGATACAAATATATATATGAATGTCTTTTTCGTTAATTTATTTTATTAATATAACATGAAAACAAAATTAGTAAAAATAAAAACTTGCTATAGGGTTCAACTTCGCCAAACGTATTTCATGAATGATCAGAACACTAGCTAAACTTAGGGCTCGTTTGGTTTGTAGACGGGTTTAGGATTAAGATTTGGATTTTGATTTAAATTTGGTTTATGATTTAGATTTGGATTTGAGTTATGAGAGAAAATAATATTTTAAAATACATATCTTCTTAAAATATAAATTAAAATTTATTTATATTAATAATAAAATGATAAAAAATAAAAAATGAGGTTGAAATTGTCTTTGGTCCCACTTTTGTCATAAAACTCCCCAAAACCCCCATCACCCTTATATTTTACGCAACACATAAATATAGTTTAAGAATTCAAATCCTTTTTTCCAAAAGCGCAACCAAACAACATTTTTTAACTTTTAAATCCAAAACCCAAAGAAACTCGTCAAACCAAACAAACCCTTAGTATTATGGTTTTCTCATCATCAACTGAATTTGGTTGCACACAAACTGTTTGATATAATGTCTGCTACAATTACGCTGTAAATCGGTCATGTTAGTGAGACCATTCATACTTGTTGTTGGACTTAAATTGTGTTTAACAAAGTGGCTATCTTTTAGTGGAGGTTTGGTTTTTATTGAGCAAAATAGGATAAACATTATGAGTAACCACGAAAATGATAATTTTTTTATGCTCATAGAGTTTAGGATTGTTGTGAGAGTTAGGTTGTGTTGAGTCCATGGATCTAGACTCATCTAGGATATCATGATCGTGATTAACGCGGAATAACAATTAAAACAATCACAATTAAGAACAAGGTTTTTACTAATAGACGATTACTATTAAAATGCTTACTAATAAGCTACTAATAATAAGCTACTAAAAACCTAGGCGCCTTATAAGCTTGACGCCTAGAGAACACACACACCTTTGGTTTACATTGTGTTTTTAATGAGTAAATAAACCAAGATGCCTACCCTATTTATATAATAGAGGGACTAGGGTTACATGCCAACCCTAGCTTACTAATGAAGCTAACTATTACATAATAGGTCCTTCATCTATTTTGTCATATCAACTCAAGTAGGGATCTTATTCCCCTTAAGAAGTGCAAGTCGATGAATCTCGAATCCAGTAGACTCCATGGAGTGATCACTGATGAAGAAAATCAAGTATAACGAATTTGATGAAGAAGTGGAATCTCCCAAACTTGCGTCTTATATCTTGCACTAACCATGTGACGTCGAAATCAAAAATATGAGTAGTGAACAAGCAAGCCTCTTGACAAAATCCTCAAATATAGACACTGAGCACGATAATGTAACTCCTTGAAGTGATAGCAAATGTACGCATTATGCACAATAAGATAGATCGTACCCCTTCGTTAGATTCGTCAAGTCTTCGTCACCATACAAACCAAGAAAGTTATCTTAAAAGGTCCTACTCCCTTTAAGATATGATAAGAACACAAAATCAACTAGAACATCAAACAAGTGATAATCAAATGTCTTCTTCAAGTAATCTTCTCAACAAAATGATGTTGGCTGATAACTTCTTCCTCCCGTACCAGTAGTGACATCAAAACTGTCACTAAATCATACCAATAATAATCTTACTTGACTAGTAGGAACCAAAACCGACCAAAGAAAAGCGTATACAACAAGTCAGCAGGAACCATAAGGAAGTCAACAAGAACCGTAAGTATCAGTAGTAACCCACCAGCAGGAATGAAACCTTACCAGCAGGAACGAACGATTCAACCAGCAAGAATCGAAAAATGAACAACCAGGAGGAACCGAGAACACAACCAGCATGAACATATATGACCAGCAGGAACCAACAGCAACAGGCAGCACAAATAATGACCAGCAGGAATAACCAGCAAGAACTCGAAGTAAGCTACCAGCAAGAATCAATATTACAATCAGCAGGAATAACAAACGTAACCAGCACGAATGGAAAATATACAAGCAGCATGAATAGATAATGTCCAAAAAGAGAAAAGACTTTATGGGACTAAATCCCTAGAAATCAGCAAATGAAGTCACACATCTATTTGTATACAGATTCACGTCCATCACAATTTGTTTTTCATAAATAATGCCCAGTCAAACACCTTACCCACAATCAATCAAGGAAAAAATAAAGAATCCCTATAAATCAGGATATCATAATAGACGCATTCTATAACCACCATTTATCACAACAGATCCTACGTTCATATCACATACTTGCACCTTATAGTGAATCGACAAACCAGAGAGAAAAATAAACCATATCATGCTTGTGAATGAAAATCGAATATGATAACTCCTGCTGCTCTTTCTATTCGAATAACCTGCTTGTGACAAATTCCACAACCAACGATTTCATCAACAGCCATTATACTCAAGAAGCAACATCAATGAATGTTATCACGACATCAATTCTGATCACAAACAAATCCATAACCTGCTTCGATTTCTGAACTTTAGCCATGATAAACACCAGGGCATCCAAAGCACCCAATCAACGTATGAACACCATTAGAATATAAACCTTATAATCTAGGGTTTCTTGAAAACACGAATCAGCAGACAACCACAACCTCCTGCCTTTCAACACATAGCCATCTGGGGTTTCTTTTCAAATGAACGGCACACCAGAAACATGGCATATAGCCCACAAACAATAGTATCTTATATGTATTTCCAGATCATGCGCATACCTGATGTTGTAACCATATCCAAAATTAGGGTTTAAGAGAGACCCTAATTAGTGACATCATCTTTTTCTTTGTTCAACCTTTGAAACCCCTGTGACAAACCTGCTGCTCCAAACAAATCAATGTACTTTGTGTTGCTACTTCGATCATTCATTAAACAATAAACAACAGCCATCTTTATTATATAAAAATAGAAAATAAATTATATACAAACACCTTTAAAATCCTAGATCGAGAGCCACGAGGCTCTGATACCAATTGTAGAATCCAGGAATCTGGACTCAACTAGGGTATTATAACAATGATTAATTAAGCACAGCGGAATATAAATAATAAGAACACAATCATGTTACTAATAAGGTTTTCTTTATTAAACATAATAAAGAAACTAACTACTACTACTACACACGCTTTATATACTAGAGGGAGGTTACAAGAAACCCTAGCTTACTAACAAAGCTAACTAACTATTACATATTGGGTCCTTATTGTTTCTTCTTTTTTTATTTTTGTTTATGGGTTTTGTAATCATCAAATCTATAATTCCTAACAGGTTGTATAGCAAGTGTTTGATTTAATGTTTACTAGAATAGTAGTTATACAAGTTGGTCATGTTACTTAGGCCTATGTGACTTGTTGATAAACATTGTCTTGTGGATTTAATTGACTTTGTTTTAGTGGAAGATTTAGCTTTTTTAAAGAGAACCCGGATAACTAAGTAGCTATTAAGAGGATGTTTGGCTAAGCTTATGAGTTGGGCTTAAGCTTATGTTATATAAACGGCTTATGGCTTATATATCATAAGCTTATAAGCCCATATTGAGTGTTTGGATTAGCTTATATTTGGTAAGTTTATAACTTTAAATATTTGGTTTATTTTAAAGTAGTAAATGACTATAAAAGACATGAGTTGAAAAATATTAATATTGAATTAAGTATAATTGAGGGTAAATTTGTAATTCATAATGTAACATGTTATATAAGCCCAACCCACTTAAAAATACCACACTTTTGTGGCTTATCAAAATCCCCTTATATAAGCTCATAAGCCAACTCATATAAGCTTAGCTAAACCTTAGTTTGGGCTTATATGACATATATAAGCTAATAAGCTCATAAGCCCATCATATAAGCTTAGCCAAACACCCCCTAAATGTCATTATAATGGGAGCTCTTTTTGTTGCTCAGTTTATGGACTAAGACGTTATATTGGTGATCAGAAGTTGATTATTTTTTGATGATTACAGAGCGTAAGGTTCATATGTGTTTATAGGCTTTTGAAAGTTGAGTTTTATACTCTTTTATGATGACTGTTTGATAGTTGACTTATGGTGTTGTGACATTTCTTTGATAATCTCGTTATATGTGTAACACCCCCAAATTAGGTCGCAGCGGAATAAGGGTCCGGGGCGTGTTACTTCTCAGATCAATAACACAAGATATATATAGAACGACCAAAAATTCGTTTGAAAAAGATACATTGGATTTGACAAAGTAATTGTTACATGAGCCCGAAGCTTAACTTGTTCACTTGATTAAAATACAAAGATTTTCAGCCCATAACAGATAACAAAATGAAATGCGACAAAATCTTTAATGCATGACATCCAAATCAAAACCACCAATGTATCCATCGCACCTCGTGCTTATTGATCCCCTGAAAAACATTGCTTTAAAACATCAACAATAATGTTGGTGAATTCATAGGTTTGATAAATCATATATTGTAGGACCACAAGATCTCCCAAGTGTATGATAATGCAACAGATGCAGAGGTGCAGAATTCATAGAAATGTAAATTTACGTGCTCTAAGTCATGAAACTGAAACTTGACGTGTATGAATCCAAATTAATGGCCGAAATGCCCGTGGTGATGTCCGTACCCGTAACAGCTTTACTGTCGACATGGTATACGTTCGTTTGTCCAGTGATAGCTATCACTCGAACGGGAGGTGTCATCCCAATAGATCTATTAATACTTCGGGCTCAATAAATGTATTCAAATACATCTATGCTATTGACAGTTTCTGATAGTGGGCTCAACTTGGGTTATCGCTACTTAGGCAACACGTAATCATTCATGAAACTTAACCACTTGTGTCCAAATGTAAAGCATTGTATGTTTTTCACCCCAAAAACTTGTAAAACAAAAGCATGTAAAACGTGAGGCTATGAACTCACCTTGAGTGTGCAATGCCAAGTGTATCACAGAATGCGTCACGTAAAGATCAAATGCAACCTAATTAATATTAAGGTCGTATAAGCACATAATCATACATGAGTAACATCTATCATGCATATGTCTATTTAGCTAATCACCATCTATTTAATTGAGTGAAAACATATTTATAAAATTTAAAACGTTTATAAACATACTTTTGGTAAAATCGTCATAACCTTCACGTTTCGCGTCCGTTTGAGGTGTTTCTTGGGCTCACGTTTTCGTATTTGAGTTGAAGTTTTCAAAATATAAAAATTTTTTTACATTTTCATATTTTGGACACTTTGGTGAACAGGTAACTTTTACTGTTTCCCACCAGTTAATGGTTTTTACCGGAAAGTGTATTTGTCATCGTAATACTCGTAAACAGTTGTATTTTATTCGTTATAGATACGTTTTTAACGTTTCTTTCGAGGACGTTTAGTGATTGAATGTTCTTATAATTAGGAGGTTTACCTAAAAATATAACTTCTCTGTCAAGTATAGTCACTTTATAAAATTGTTTTATAAAAAGTATTATACTGTCGAAAACTTACCGAAATTAATAGATAGTTTGTTATAATTTGAAAACAAAAAATTACGATTCTTATCATTTTGGAATCCTATATATTATGTGTATCTGTGATAAATATCAAACTTGCTGTTTCGTGAATTTTTATAAATCGTTTTGATCAAGTTTCTTTTACCTTTTCGGGAATCGTCGCGGAAATGTAATATCCTATTAAAAGTATAAAATAAGTATGTACTCTATTACTCGTATTTGGACAGAATGTTGGCATGTCCTTCATGAGTCCAAAATTAAGTCTTGTTTCCTTGTTTTCACCTTATGACTTTTACCACTAGTCTTATATTTTATATTTATCATATATATTACATGTATATTATGTCCATAGTCCATTTATTGTCCCTTTGTCCAAATATTACAAGTCTTCCATAATATTTAATAAACTATAATTTTCATAATAACCATAAATCACTAGTTTTTATATATAATCATTTTACATAAAAACCATATGTGTCCATGTTTTCTCATCTTGTAGTAACCTCATTCTAGTGATCATATAATATTATCATAAGTCCATAATCAATATTAACTTGTCATATATATTTCTTTAACTTAAAACATATTAAGAAATCATAAAAACCCTAATTAACCCACAATCATTTTTACACCAAAACAACTTAATACAATATTTTCTCATCCTTTTTAGTATGATATAAGTAATAACACCACATGTATATAAGTATACAAAATGACCATTACAAGTGGAATAACTTAATTTTCATGAATAAAAAACTTAAATCGGTGATTCAACTAAAATAGATATAACATATGCATATACAATGAAAATTACAAGATATAAAAGAGTTATAGTAGACCTTAGGATGTGTGAAGATGATGAAAACAAATGGTTATACCTTGTTTAGCCTTAGAATCCAAGCTTGCACTTAAGAAAACCCTTGTTTTCTTAATAAAAACTCTAGCTTCCTTTTCTTGATTATTACTTGTAAATGGTGATTCAATGGTTGGAAACACCTTAGAATGACTTAGAATGGATGTGTATAGAAGGGTATAGGTTGAATAAAATTTGGTATGGATTTGTTTTGGTCTTTGTTTCTTGCCGTGGAATGGTAGAGAGCAAGAGAGGGAGTTTTGTGATTTTGCTACTAAGTGTTCATGCATGTATGTGTTATCCTTGCTAGTTACTTGGTACTTATAAATAAGTCTTGTTAACGGAAAGTTGCAAATAGTATTCTACAAGCATAATCCATTGTCTTAGGGGAAAGTTGTCTGGTCATGGTAACAAAAGGATGGCTAGGTTTAAATGCAATGTGAAGTACTCTTGACCAAGTTGCTAGTAAAATGACTCATTTTCTTATCTCATTGATGTTGTGCCGTGTATAATGAGGGGGGGAGGCCTTCTAGAAGGCTTTTGGTATTTAACAATATATCTTGCATCATATATACAAGTTACAACTTGTAGAAATTACATAAAGATGTGTTTTACTGCCATTATTTGTCTTATTGTGTCATTTTAGTGTAAAATGGTAAGCATCATTTTTTTAGCTAAATTTTAATAAAATTTAGCTATTGGTACAATCGAGGGTATTTGTTGAAGCGTTAATAAATTAACGTGCTTCCGGTTACGCTTAAACGTATATTTATCGTTAAACGCATTTAACCTACGTAACCAATAACTATTATTGGTTTTCTTAATTTCTTTCTTATGTCTAGGCTTGATTGATGGGTTTTCTTGTATAAAAGATTGGCCATCGTCCATTTCATTGTATTACTTTTCTCTGCAATCAATACAAGATTATGACCAGTCTTTTACCATAAATTTTTTATGAACCCTATATCATCTATTAAGCATCAATCCATATATCATAACAACAAAAACATTAAAACCTTAATAACTACATAATAACCATGAGACGTGATCATCGGAATTTAGTCATATGAATCCCTCATAAAATAAAATGATATTGAATCTATATCTAATTTATACATGATCAACGATTGGGGCTTTGAATCAAGAAAAATTGGAGCAAGGACGGAACCATGAGGTCTTGTTGGGTCCCGGGACACCTATGTATTTTTTTGATGTAGTGTTAATTTTTGATAAATAAATCAATTTTTCCTAAATACATCTTAAATGCATCCGGTCCATCGAAATTAATACCTAGTATTACGGTTCAAAAAAACTTGTGCAACAGACCCTTAATTGGAGACAGTTAGGCCTTTAATCACAAGTGTATTAATGAAATTGGGGATGAGTCAATGATAGATTTAATGTTTTGGTTTTTGAGAAATTGCAGTGCGCAATGGGTTTCATATGGTGGTGGTCACTTCTTTTTATTTAGTATGGCTTATTGCTTATTTGGTCTTTCCTTATGTTTCACAAACTTATTTTTTGTGGCTTGAAACTTTTCGACTTATATAAGTTCATTAATGACGTAATAAACTTATATAAGTCGAAAAGTTTCAAAAAAAACCCACAAAAAGTGAGTTTGTAAAACGTAAGCATAAAACTAAATATGCCATAAGCCGGCTATATAAGTTGAAACAAACAGCCCCTAAGCAGGGGCGGATCTAGTGATTGGCCAGGTGTGGCACGTGCCACACATAAAAAATCTCGGTGAACAATATAGATTTTTATGAAAAAACAGTTTATTTTAACTTGCCGCTCCTTAAAAAAGGATCATAACAGGGTAATGGAGATATGATACGGGGAGGAAGATGATAACTTTAAGTTATCTTCACTTTTGACCCTTTATGTTTATATTTTTTGACCCCTTAAGTTTATAGTATAATTTTGCTTAACTAATGGGTGCAAAAATGTTTACATAATCGACAATTTCAACCCTTGGTTTATAACTTAACTACAAATGAGCCAATTACTAATTTAAAGTTATAGAAAACCTTACACAGTATATCGTTCAAATAGGTTTCAGATGTTGGCTAATGGCGTCATTGTCATGATATTCAATGCATTTATTCTTTCTTTTTTTCCTTTACGAAGACTTCGACATGCTTAACGTTGTTGTTTTTCAATACTATAACATAGTAGTCAGCATACTTAAAAACATTTCTTTCACCATGGGTTTATCTTTTTATTATAGCACATGGCCCTCTAAATCCATGAGACTGTCCTGCATAAAATTGAAAGACAAAAAGTTCTTTCTGACAAGCCAAGGTGACTGAGCTTTGAGGTGAACTAGAAATGTTTTACGGTTGGGCTTAATGAAATTACATTGTAATATTCAGACTGAGCAGTTTCGCATTGATTTTAAGCAACTTAAAAATTTAGTTTTTTGTGCCACATGCGATTAAAAATCCTGGATCCGCCACTGCCCCTAAGTTTGCAAAATAACGTCCTCTCTTTTGAACTTCTTTTTTTTCTTTTTGACACATAAATGTTTGTGCCATTTTCATTGCTAAACGAAAGTTTAATACATGTTGACCAATTTTTTTAAGTTTGAACTTTCAACTGGCTAACTAGTTATAATACCCGTGCACGCACGGGATTTTGACATAAAATTTTAACTACGTTTTAATACTAAATATTTTGAGTTTAATTTATTATATATAGTTATATTGTATATATATAATCATGTAATATTTTTATTATTTAATGTGTGTAATCGTTAAAAAACATTAAATATGCTAAATGGTGAAATTTAGATAACCTACGATGACCCAACTAATATTAGTTGTCTAAGTACTTCAATAAAATATTGCAATCGAGTAACTAATAAAACTACCCTTTTTGGCCAAAAAAAAACTTCATATGAGAGGTCATATTGTATTTTATATACCATAAACAACATAACTTGACCAATTTGGTAGCACTTATTTGACTAAAAAACAACTTCGATAATCTAAATTTACAATTCAGGTCATGTTGGTTGGTGGGATTGGTTTGTGGGTTGGCGGGTCAAAACCCTGCAACCCGAACACGACTTGTTTATGTAACCGGGCTAATTTTGTTAACCCGTTTATATCTAATTCATACACGGCCAATTTAACCAGTTTTATCTAAATGGTTTGATAGATTAAACATGTTAAATGGGTGCGCACGTCGACCCATTTAAACCATAAAAACATATTTAATCAATAATAACTTTTACGTTTGATGTTTAAAGAACTAATTAACTGGTTGGGGGAATGAACTCGAGCCCTTTTTAATCCCGTGTGAGTGATAAAAGAATGGTTGCCCCTAATAGAAATCAAGTAAAATTCGATATCTAAACTTCAACAAATTTCCCATAGTAATAGACTAATTATTTTCACTAAACAATTTAGGGACATATATGCATTGCCATTGCCGATATAGTTTTGGCAACTTTTGACCCGATAATCTTTTTTAAGCATCACATATAATCCAACGAAGATGAAACATTGGTATATTTTAATTCATGATTTCTTCTTATTTCATGTTAAATGCAGCAGGGGGGCAATACACCTAACCACGTCCCCACTTTACAATACTACTATGGTAACTACATGCTATAAGCTTTTCATATTTTAATTTATCGCTAGTAAAGATCATGTAAGTTTTGGTTTGGGAATTTATTCTTTCTATGCATAAATAAAATATTATTTCAAGAAAAAATGATCAACAAAACTTTTTGTGCAATATTTATTTTTCATTGGAATTTTATTTTATAAATGTTTTATATTTTGACCAATATAAAAGTTATAGAAAAAGTGAATTATAGTTTCTACCAAAGTCACACACACACGTAAGAAATGAAATCAAAATTTAACATTTACCGAAAAAAAATATTTCAACTAAGCATGTAAACTGCAATTAATTATCCAAAAGAGTCGCTTAATATAATAAATTTTTGGTATAGTAGAAATAATGTGGGTGTGTTTGAAAAAACAACTCATAATTGTTCAATGCAGTTAAAAAATGAGCGTCTCGAAAAAAATGAAACTACATGTTGCTTGTCAAATGTGCATTAAAAACTGCAACGGTTATAAATGCTATGCACCAAACACGCCTTTAGTTTACGGGGTTGGTGATTAATTCTTATCATTTATAAGTAATACATTTTGAACCATAACAATTTGTAAAACATGTAAATTGAAAGTTGACCATTCCCAACACCTCCTATATGATTTGTAGTAGAATAACTAAAACATAGATGTATGCTCGTATTAAATTCAGACCATAGCAGGAACACGAAAAATCTTTGCATTTCAATAATATGGGCGATCAAATTCTTTAATATATTTTTTGTAAAAAGTTAATACCTTATTAAAATTACAAAAATATAACTCACCTTGTTAAAGGGTGTACAACATAAATAGCATGAAGTTTTGTACGGATAAAACTGTCAATTACAAAAAGCAAGGGGCAAAACAAATATTTAAAGGGAAAATTCCAATTATAGCCTAAAACACAAACCAAAAGCCCTGTAGATCTTTAAAAATGTTTTTCCATTTCTAGATCGAGTTGCCCAGAAGTACAACAGTTGTTTATAAAAGTACAGTAGGCTGCCCCAAAAAATACGTTTCTTAATATTAAAGTACACATTTTTTGAGACAACATAGTGTACTTTTTAGGGCAACTGTTGTATTTCTAGGCAACTTGGACTACTTTTGGAAAAACATTTTTGAAGAGACACAGTGGGTTTTTTGGGAGGGTTTTGGGCTGTAATTGGAATTTTCCAATATTTAAATTAAGCACGTCAATGTTTTTGCCACGTCATTTATGTTATGCATGTCACATTTTACTTTATTATATGTGAAGATTTTTTTTTAATTACAAGTTCTCTCATTTTACGTAAGTTTTCTTGCATGAATAAAATTTAACTCGAGAATTAATAACAGGGTTTGTTCCTAAATTTAACATTCATTTAATTGTACCGTTAAAGCTTTTGTATTTTGTCTCTTACAACTTTTGACGATATCTCATAAGCAACGCTTCCGAGCTTTTAATACTAGTTTTTCATAAATTTTGTAGATGTATTTACCTACATGTATATGAACAAATTATCAATTTGGGGCTACAATGCTACATTTAAACGAATTTGGGATGAGTCAACGTGGCCAAATGTATTTCTCACATAAAGAATTTGATCCCGACACACATATAAAGTTGAGGCTTGTTCTCGTTTATTAAATATGCACCAAACAAGGCTTGAACTCGATCGAGATGGAGTTGGTTTAAAGCTAGGATCGTTTCGAGCATTTACAAGATTCGCTCGTGACGAGCCGAACTCGACTTAAAAGCACAAGACAGCGAATACGAGAGGGTTTTTGCAGGATCTCGAGCTCATGACTTAGTGATCTAAAACATCCGAGCTACTTTGGCAACCTTGGGCTCGACTCAGACCTTTATTCGGTAGTTATACTATGAATACTGTAACTGTTCGATTACTAACGGGCTTAACTATTAAAAGTGGGTATCTGATAGTAATTCGACTTAGCCAAGTTCATGATGTTATATTTCACCTTTTGAAGTTAAGGGTACTAACAATTTCACTTAGCCAAGTTTAGGGTACTAACATTTTTGCCATATCAAAATGATCTAATAACATAAATATTGTAATTTCAAGTCTCACATGTGAAAATATGTATTTAAAAGTGTATGTTAGTTGCTGGCTGTTTTACTTTCGACAATACAATCTATAAAATTTGCATGTAACCAATATTTGGCGTCATCTATTCAAGTAGATAACAACACGTAGAGGCCAGAAGCTTGGTCACTAGCTTTGACACTTAGTGATCAATAAGGTGGTCACAAATGTAGAAAATTACGCTATTTTATTAAACTGATGTTCCAGTAAAAATATCATTGCTAATTCATTAAAAAGAAACACAAAACATTAACTATTAGTGAGGTTTTAGTCCTCCATGTTTCAAATAAGAAAACATATAGTACAGGCTTTCAATCTTAAACCATAAACAAAACAAAGAAACCAAGTTTTCTCTCAAAGAGAAACAATACATGAAAGAAAGTACAATGCTGAATCACCAAAAGATTCCAAAAGTATAGCAAAGTTAACTTACACAATTATATATCATATAATTATCATGACTATAATAGTTTAAAATGAAACATACATGTTAGGTACATGTAAGCCAACTTATATCAACTACCAAAAATGTTACATAAACTTGCCACAACTTGGCGATCCACAAACTACTTTAAAGCAGTAGAGGCTTTGCAACAAAAAAACATTGAATGAAAGAACTATAAACAATACAAAAATACATAAGAACATCAACTAAACAAGACTCTATCTTGTAGGCTACTCCTCTTATAGTCTCATTTAGAGTATGTCCAAACATCCAACATTATATGTCCAAACAGCATGTAATTGCTATGAAAAACAGCATACAAACACGTAATTGCTGCAAAAAAAAAAAATGGTTGCTGTAAAAAAACTGTGTCGGAATAGCATATTAAAGCTGTAATTGCTGTTAAAAAACAACCTAAAAACATGTAATTGATTTTAAAAAAATAGCATGTAATTGCTGCAAAAACTTGTTTTGCAACAGCCATGTAAAACAGCATATAAGCCTGTTCAAAATGCTGATCTTTCTGCTGTCCAAATAACATATAGAAAGTGTTTTACAAGCACATAAAACCTGTCCCCAACACTTTTAAGAGCCGTAAATAAAAAACCTGTAAAATGCAATGTGGAACACATATTAAAAATTTAATGACAAACCCAGCCGGAATTATAAAAACGGATAAAACCCGGCTGACCCGAACCCGAGTAACTCGAATTCAAATAGGGTCGGGTTCGGGTATGGAATTTTAGTCTTGACCCGACTTTGACCCGACCCGAATTGACCCGAAACCGACCAACCCGACACCAATTTCAGTACTGCCGTCGTGTATCGGATCTATGAATGATATCCACAGATTGAAAAAGTTAAAGTATAGAAAATCATTTATTTACTTGAAGATCTGTAGGAATAAGATTAGTAACGGAAGTGATGATGACTGAATTTGCAAAGAACAAGTAAAAGGTTTCGCATACCTGCTTATTACAACAGCAGGTAGCAACCTCATTTTAGAAAATGCGTTTTGAAAACACAGATAAGCACTTTTCTACTTTTCCTAACCAAACACTAGTTAGATTATTGCGTTTTGAAAATGCAATAATCATATAATGAGCTTGCAAACGCAATCCCAAACACCCATATAAATGAGATTGTCACAAGACTAGAAAAGGCGTTGAAACTTCAATTGGAAATCAAAGTGCTGTAAGACAGTTTTTTCTCTTCCATCTTCTATCATAATAACTACTCTATATATGTTTGAGTATATACCTTCAGTTTCACTTCATTGATATCACTTTTCTGCATGTAGTACAACCTAAAGCAAAACTGCAAAGATGTTAGTTAAAACAGTAAACCAGAGAAATTGGTACAATTAGTGACCTACAAACTTCTCCAGGGCAGCGGCTTTGTACTAAAACGATCTGCATATAAGCATTTTTCATCATTAAGAATAAAGATTTACCAAACTTGGCTGTTTCTAACCAAATGGGGTGTAGGCACAAAAAATAGACTAGTGAGAGTGTTAACGTGAACCCAACTCACACACAACTTACATTTAAAAAATACCCCAAAAATTACTTCTTTCTGGTGAAAAAAACGCATCAACTATCTTTTAATCGCAACTTCTCAACATTCTTGTGGACGTAACAAGAAACATATGGTTTGATACGCTCTGAGGGTAATAAAAATTACATGTGTGTTACCGCCAATTAACCTCAAAGATGAATAAATAAAACAATAAAGGGTTAATTACTTGAAAATGTATTATACTTGTCACTTTTTGTTATTGTGTGTATCGAACTTTTTTTTTTCTTATTGTGTGTATTGAACTTTCAAATTTTGACATTTGTGTGTATTTTTGCCACTATTCAGCCATGTAAAATGACCATTTTACCCTTCGAAATTTGAAAAAAGTAAGGGTAAAATGGTCATAAATACACACAAAGGTCAAAATTTGAAAGTTCAATACACACAATAAGAAAAAAAAAATTCGATACACACAATAACAAAAAGTGACAAGTATAATACATTTTCAAGTAATTAACCCAACAATAAACCAAACCATCCGAGCCAAAAACTATATATATGCAACCCATAATTATGTAGAATTCAGCTAGCACAACTTGCTGATGTGGGAAAACACTTTCTATATGAAAAAGGTGTAAAGAAGATAATACAGAAAAGTGCTACTGAATTGCTTACTTTATACAACAAAGTATGGGGCTATATATAGCCTTACAATACAGGAAACGTGGACTTCAACTAGGAGTAGAATGCTACCCATGACTCTCCTAAAAACTTGGCACATGACCCTCAATAACCCTTATACTCGGTCACATATCTTACCAATTCAAACTATCTTATTTAACTAAACACTAACTAACTAAAGTACTAAAACTGTAAAATACTTATTCAAGATTAAACCCAACATTCACCCCCTTAATCTTGAATCTTTCACGGTCTCGGCTCTTACGTTCATATGTGTTGTATTATATGATAGTTGCAATCACGAACACGGTCTCTTTCTAAGTTCCACGGTCTTCTCCGTCTATCGTCGGAACTCACTTTCCTGCCATGATCATCACGATCATTCTTTCTTCTCTTGTTTTCTGCTCGTCTTCCTTTCCCATGCTGCTCGTCACTCTTTTCTACTTGATGTCTTTCTCGTTCTTGCTACTTGCTAATCGATTCTTGCTTATCGATTCTTGCTAGTCGACTCTTGCTTTGCTTGTCGACTCTTGCTTTATTACGATTGTTTCTTGTTTGCTACTTGCTACAAACACGAAACTTTCTACTCGCTATCGTTGTCTTGCCTGCTACTTGCTACAGACTATGCGACAACCTTCTTGCTTGCTAACTTGCGATAACTTGCTCTTGCTTTCTTTCTTTTGATCACCAGGTGATCAACCTTGCTGCTTGCTTTCTTTCCTCTTTCTGGTCTTGCTTTTTTTTCTTTTCTTTCTCATTCTTTTTTTTTGTTATACCTGCCTTTCTTCCTTTTTCTTTCTCACGTCACCTGACTATCTTTCTCTTTCTCACGGCACCTGACTTTCTTTCTCTTTCTTCTTTCTTTATTGACCTATATGCTGCTTCTTCTTCCTTTCTTATGATCTAGATCAACTTCTTTCTTTCTTGCAAGAATCTTGCTACTTGTTGCTTTCTTCCTTCTTTCTCGTTCTTCTTGCTGTGATTTCTTGCTAGTTTCTTGCTATGTTTCTTGCTATCTTTCTCTTGCTATCTTGCTGCATTCTTTCACTCTTCTTCTTGCTAATTTTCTGCTTTCAAACAGTCCATACTACTGCGTTCTTGTGGTAACAGGCTGTGATCAAAACTTGATGCTTGCTTTTAACTTTTGCTGCCTGATCACAAAGATGCAATCGGCGTCCCTATTCTTGCTCTCCCACACATCGGGTATGAGCCCCGTGGCTCTGATACCACGTGTAGAATTCAGCTAGCACAACTTGCTGATGTGGGAAAACACTTTCTATATGAAAAAGATGTAAAGAAGATAATGCAGAAAAGTGCTACTGAATTGCTTACTTTATACAACAAAGTATGGGGCTATATATAGCCTTACAATACAGGAAACGTGGACTTCAACTAGGAGTAGAATGCTACCCATGACTCTCCTAAAAACTTGGCACATGACCCTCAATAACCCTTATACTCGGTCACATATCTTACCAATTCAAACTATCTTATTTAACTAAACACTAACTAACTAAAGTACTAAAACTGTAAAATACTTATTCAAGATTAAACCCAACAAATTAGTCACCATGTCAGGAACAAAACTCAAAAGCATAGCTGCTGCTTCACAAAATCTTATCATACACATGACTTTGTTACCAAATATTTCTGAAACTCTTATTACCACAGCAGGAGAGTTCTGCACTTTCAAAGTCAATAGTTAGCCTTTTTAAGTTTCCATTAAAACATTAACAATTAATCTCCAAAAAAAAAAAAACACCTCCAAACATTTAGGAGGAGAATGAGTTTACCTTTCACCATCTCAAAAATCCTACAATACCTGTCTTGCCAAATAAGGTATATTTCAGCAGCTAGCTAGGATTTATTGCCATCCACAAGACTATTCTAAAATCCACTTAATCAACTTCTGCCCTTAGATCTTTGGGTTTGATTCAATGTTTAAAACTGCATCAAATATCCATAACATGTAAAGCATCGCACATACTTACACCATCTGATGCTGGACCAAATGCTTTAAGAACACCTTAAAAGCATAGTCACATGGAACGTGGTACGCTCCGGTACGAAATCGCAAAACGGGAACGCGGTTAATGCCTAGGGTTGGGGGTATGTGTTTATATATTTTTTGGGTAATTAGGGGGGGGGGAGGGGGGCTTAAAATTCTGTACGAGCGGGTAGGCTCATTTCGGTACGTTCCGGTACACGCCTTTGGTCATTTAATCATATAATTTGAACGATTTAACAAATTTAGTACAAATGTTCCATAATATTATACTATATACCTAATATGATTTTTAACAAGTATATATAAGTTGTACAAACTTTTATTAATTTATTATTTATATCTAATTATTTTAATATCTACTTTATAAAGATGGTTGCAAAATTTATATCATGTATGCGTTTTATTAAATATTTGATGAGTAAAACCCACTATTAATTAACATGAAAGATAATATTGGGTTAAAGCCCATTTATGTAATTTATCAGTTGGGCCAAAATAAAGAATAAAAACAAATCAGAGGCCATTTATGTAGTTATTAGGGCAACTCTTTCTTTCAGCCGTTACACTTCTTCTCTCTCTTTCAAAGCAGTCACCGGAAAATCAGAACACCTTCCTTTTCTCTCTTTCAAACCAGTCACCGGAAAATCAGAACACTTTCAAGGTACACAAGCGTTGACCGGAACGCCGAAATTGGCGATCCGGGACGCGATCGTACCGCGTTTCGGTACGAGCGATCGGAAACGTAGATCGCGGCTGAGCCAGCGTTTCCTATGACTATGCTTAAAAGCACATAGTAACTATTCAGTACAAAATATATACAGATTGTGGCTCAAATTCGAGACCAACATATCGTACACATGGTTCAGGAATTTTATCGAACATTTTGTAGGCATTATTATACTAGCTTTTTCTCACTCACATTTTTACTTGATTAACAGATAATGTCTTTGCTCAGCAACCAATTTGCTCACCTCAAAGTCCCCCTTCAAAATATCCTATATGCTACAAACAACTTCGCTAAAGAAAATGCCATCCGTAAGAGTGAACATGCAAAGGAATACAAGGGACAGCTCTTGTGGTCCGGTGAATTAGAAAATACCATCCGGATGAGTGAACATGCAAAGGAATACAAGGGACAGCTCTTGTGGTCCGGTGAATTGATTGATATCACTGCTCGGAGGTTAAAGAAACAAAGGAATCGAGAACAGCTGTTTTGGATGGAGATTTCCATGCTTTCAAGTCTCAAGCATAAAAATGTGGTGTCTCTTGTTGGGTTTTGTGATGAAAATGATGAGAAGATCATCATTTACAGGAACGAGACCAGGGGAATGCTCAATGAATATCTAAGTGACCCGATGTTGTTGACATGGGTGCGAAGATTGGAGATATCTGTCTGTCTTGCACATGCATTGAGCTATATTCATTATGACGAGCACGGGACTTTAGCGTAATACACCGGCTCATCAGCAGCTCTAGAGTTCTATTAAATGATGAATGGGAACCCAAGTTATGTGGTTTTGAAGATTTCATGAAGATTAAAGCTTCTCAAAGGCACCATTCATTTCATACTAATAGACTTGAGTATGTGTATGGGTATGGTGACCCAACATATATTAAGACTAAAAGGGTGAACCACAAGTCGGATATGTACTCCTTTGGGATAGTTTTGTTTGAGTTACTGTGTGGTAGAGAATCAATAATTGACTACAATTATGATAATTATTTGGCTTCACTAGCCATTACTCATTATCGAGAGAAAAAACTCGATAATATAATTGATAACGTTCTATGGAAACAAATAGACTTGCATTCATTCAACATGTTCGCGGAAATTGCGTACGATTGTTTGGACGATGAACGATCGCGACGCCCAAATATAGATGACATTGTCCCAAGGCTCGAGAAAGCTTTGGATTTAGCACGTGAAAACAAGCCGGTAAGACCTCTAAATTTTATCTTTTATGGCTCTTCCATAATATGTTTCCCTTTTCATTTAAATTAAGTTCAACCAAAATTTACGACAGTTTAAGAAAAAAATTAACGTTGAAACATAATTAATAATAAAAATAGTGAAATACATTCAATTTGTTCGAATTTTCATAGCTATTATAAATGTTTAGTTAGATAGGAAAAAAAAGACAACGATCGTAAACATCGCAAAAAATTAAAACATAAAAAGTTTAACTATTAAATATTTACGTTTAACTTCCATTCCATGCCCATGATTTTTATTTATCAACATTAATCTACATAAGGTAGCAAAGTATTTTTTATTTGTCATATATGTCTTTTATCATTTTGGTTGAGATGTTAAAAGTTCATCATAATTAACTATGTCAAAGTTTGATCATGACCTTCCAAATTGCCTTATAAAGTTTCTGTATGAGTTTTGCTTTTTTACATTGTACGAGTAATTTATTTCTTTACATACATGGGGTGTGTCTTTCATTTAAAGAAATATATAATCTAGTCAATTATAACAACATTTGAAATATCAATGAGTTTTTTGGTATATAAAATTTAGATTTTGCTTGTTTAAGCGGCCTAGTTTTCATGATTGCTTAGGGCACCAGAAATTCACTGGACATCCTTGTATAAATTCATATACGGTTAAAATTTTAGTAAAATAACAAATTATCACTACAAGAAATATGAGAATAGGTGACGGACTTTTCCCCGGCGACATATGTCGCTGGGGAATATACACTAAACGACAAAAATAGATCCTACGTGGCACCAATTCTCGTA
>BQNB010087455.1:0-12341 GCA_026074375.1 Tanacetum coccineum
CCTATAAATATAGGGTCTTTTCTTTGTATTGAGGATATCTTTGAGTTTTGATAATAAAAGCTTTGCTTTGTTCTTGGCAGTTTAATAAAATTCTCTTAATAATCGGTATTCGTTTGAATCAACGATTGTTAGAGTTTGCCAGATTATCGGTATTCTTTTGAATCAACGATAGTTGGAAGATTATTTCTAGTATTCATTGGAATCAACATATTCAATTTTGTGTTATTTTATTTTTCACTACATCAGTTGCTATCAAGAGCCAAAGTTCTTGATTAAGATGTCTTCAAAGAGAAGTGAAGGTGAAGAGTCAGAATATCCATTCTTTGAGGGTGATGGTTCATCTCCTAATGAATGGGGAGATTATGGTGTGGCGGGTGACGATTATGAAGGACCTCCAGTATTTGATGATGATCAATATGAAGAAGAATCGGTGCCAGTTTATGATACCAATATTGAAGATGTCATTGAGGAGGAGGAAGGATTTGTTAGGAAAGGAGGATTTGGCTAGGAAGAAGACAACATTAAAGACATTGTAATTGTGGCTAATGATCTTTGTTCTTCAATGACCCAAACTACTTTAAATGTTGATTTTGAGGAAGACATCAATACAAAATCACACGAGTGTACTTTCACAACGAGCAGTACTTTGAGCATAATGAGCAGTACTTTCGAATAGAAGCAGTACTTTCGAACAGTACCTTGAGCAGTGCCTTCATTCTTCATAGAAACCCTTGATAGTAACAATGATTTACAATTGTATTGCATACCAATTAAGGTAGAGAGGACAATTATAAATATTGATATATCAATTAACTCAAAAACCCCATAAAACTTTAACCACAAATCGATTTCTTGAAAATTAGGGTTTTAGGGTTTCTTCAAAAACCTTGTAGATCCCAGATCAAGAGCCCCATGGCTCTGATACCACATGTTGAAAATCGTTTAGCCCATCTAGGATCGTTTTACAGATAATATTGAACACGCAGCGGAATAATAAGAAAGCAATATTATCAAACAAGGTTTTTCATTCAAACGATTCCTATTTACCCCAACCTATAACATGGGGCTACACCAACTAATTATGGTGTACTAACTAACTAACTAGACTCTCATTGGGAGAGTTCTATGTATGATGGATATTAAAACCTATGAGTCTACGTCTCTTTATATAAGGAGAGAGCATAAGACGTTACAAAGAATTCTAATCAAACACATTAATGCTATTAATTATCATTAAGTCCGTCATTAATGCTATTAATTATCATTAAGTCCATCATTAAGTTACATCTTGTAACTTCTCAATCATTAAGTCCTTCTTTAAGTTACATCTTGTAACTTCCCAATCTGTCGATTAAGTCCTTCTTGTTTCATTCTTTTGTTCTTTTGTCTCATCAAATCTATAATTCCCAACAGGGAGATTATGGTGTGGCGGGTGACGATTATGAAGGACCTTCAGTATTTGATGATGATCAATATGAAGAAGAATCGGTGCCAGTTTATGATACCGATATTGAAGATGTCATTGAGGAGGAGGAAGGATTTGTTGGGAAACGAGGATTTGGCTGGGAAGAAGACAACATTAAAGACGTTGTGATTATGGTTAATGATCTTTGTTCTTCAATGACCCAAACTACTTTAAATGTTGATTTTGAGGAAGACATCAATACATATGTCGTTTGAAAAAAGTATTCTTATCAAGGTTAGCAAAAGTTTGTTCAAATTTCTGGTTGGTAAAAAATATCCAGAATGGTATTTGAAAGTTGTACCCATGGTCGATGAGTTCGGTTTTAAAACGATCAAGGTTCGAGGTCGAGTCATTATAAAGAAAGAGAATTTGATGCAAGGGATACAAGTTTAGATGCTACGAATACAAGGAACGAGTGAGGCAAACTCGAGGATGAGTTTTTCTTAAGCGGGGGAGAATGATGCAGATATGCAGAGCATTGACTTTTAGTCAAAGTCAAAATATTTACTTTCTCTTTTTATTTTAGTATTTCCTTTTGAAAATAAACTTTGATTAGGAAACTATATTCTTAATCAATTATGTGTTTAGAAATAAGAAAGTAATATTCAATCTTTTTAGGTTGATTCTACTTGTCCTATAAATATAAGGTCTTTTCTTTGTATTAAGGATATCTTTGAGTTTTGATAATAAAAGCTTTGCTTTGTTCTTGGCAGTTTGCTAAGATTCTCTTAATAATCGGTATTCGTTTAAATCAATGATTGTTAGAGTTTGCCTGATTATCGGTGTTCTTTTGAATCAACGATAGTTGGAAGATTGTTTCTGGTATTCATTGGAATCAACAGATTCAATTTTTGTTATTTTTTATTTTCACTGCATCAGGTATCTTCATCAATTAGTTTCATAATTGTTATATATCTCATTTTATTGTGATTTTGATAGCGGTCTGATAAAATAGAGATTGTTGCTGATAACGTAAGGTATTTTTTTTAATTTTTTTTATGAACATGATTCTTCCTGCCACTCAAGAGACGACTACTGATGGTGTGTCAATGCAGTTACTATGAAGTGTCTAAGGTGGCCAGCTCCATTAGAGGTGTTCCTAATTCAAAGCACAGTTTCTGATTCTAGGATAAACGAAGAAAACGTCACTATCAAATTGGTAAGTATTTTACCATTTTCAGTATCGATTAAAGATTTAAAACGGTTAAGATTTTAATATGGATGGTTAACTTGTAGGCACACTGAGGCATCCTCCAAGATGTAGAATAGCAAAAAAGTCTTTATGTTACATCCTCAGCGAGATGCTCTAGTCAGTGGTTCTGGTTCAAAACAAACTTAGAGGGTAATAACGTCCTTTGTGTATTCTGTTATAGTGTATACCGCCTTTTTTTTTTTTACTTATTCTTAGTTTCTTTATCATGTCTTGCATTTTAGACTTATGGTAGTGTTTGAGACCCTTGAGACGATGAACTTGCATTATCACCAGGTGGAAGTTTTACTAAGGTAAAATCCATTTTATAGACGACCCACTTTTTGAGGATATCAAATGGTCATAAAAAAGATTATGTCCTCTCGGTTGTTGTTTCGAGTGAACTTAGGCTGATATTTTAGTCAGTTTAGTGCGGCCTTTTGGGGTCATTTTAGTCAGTTTAAATTGGGTCACTTTTTGTCTTGATATTTAATTTACAAGAAAGACAGTTTCTTGGCCTTAAATTTTAAACTACTATTACCTGCACGAGTGCAGACAATACTATCTCTTAAATTTCATCTATGTAGTATACCATAAATGATCATGTCAAGTAATATATTAGATATGTAATTTGTTTCTTCTCTGGAGCTGCTGTTGTGCGTAAGGAGATTGAAGATGTAACATATGACTGGGGGCTCATAGGCAATCTCTAACCGTCCAGTTCACCTTACTATTTATTCTCCAAATGGTAATGTTATTTCTCTGTTGATTGTGAACCAACTATGATGGCCTATTTCAAGTATTCCTCATGACTGGCCTTATAATCTTGGCAGATGATTTGTTTGGGATACATCAACATTAAGTGCTTGATATTTTCTTGCAGTTTTTGAACCTGACTCTTATAGATCTTCCTGGGTTGACAAAAGTTGTTGTAGGTGAGCACTAGTTATAATGCCCATGCAAGCACAGGCTTTTTTCTAAAAAATTTAATAATGTAATTTTGATGTATTAAAATTGTTTTTTTTTCTAATTATTGGTTTATAATTATATGTTAATGTACGTGATAAGGGTTCATATATAGTTTTACAAAGACATGGTCATCTTTATGTATAGAGTTTATGTTGTGTTTGCGTATCAATAATTTTGATAAATTTAAATTTTAATCTTATGATAGGAATACTGATAGTTGTGTTACCATAAGTTCGAGTTATTATTCATATTCCACTCCAAGACCAGTTCAAAATATTGATTTCAAGATAAGTGTGAAAGTTAGTAATTAATTCACAAATTGCAATCATGCTTCACTTGGTCCAAGTAAGAACAGTGTATGACAGTACATCTAAATTGACGAAGTTTCTAAGCTTAGATAAAATAATTGGTCAAGTCAACGGTGTTATCTTGTTAAGTCTTTATAAAAATGTCTTTCTATAAATCATGTTTTTGTGAACATAAATCTCATTGTGTGTGTCGTGGTAATGGCTTAACCAAGCAAATACATATTTACAGCTTAATAAACAACAATAAACAGATTCATTATTCAAGAGGGATAATTAGCAAAGGCTCTTTGTGCCATTAGCTACAAAGCATATATAGTTTCTATTTATCTGAAACTCAAAACTTTAGCAAATCCATTATGGTAAGCAAGAAGAATATCATTTTTTAGAATCTGTTTTGTTTATAAGAATATTGGATGGTGGTTATGTTATGCTTCTGAACTACATGATACACAGCTTGAAGCCTTCTCAAAAATAATTATATATCTTGTCACTTCATGATGCACATCGCTATTCGCGGAACTTTCAAAAAAATTAAATAATCAAATGTACCTTAATACCTACAGTTTTGATCTTAGCAATTGTTCTTACGTCGAACACATTGTAGTGCTCCGAGAGAAGGTGAATTTTATTTCTACTTTTTATAATACTACTAATCTTTAGCAGTTTTTTTTGTTTGCTTTATAACTACTTTTTTATCCAACACGGAAATAGAGTATATTATTCCTCTATTATTTGTAGTATACAAGAGAACATAAACGATAGAATACATTTAGGGGGTGAAAGTAAAGCGGTCTCGGATTTGATATTAAGCATAAAACGAAACACATCTAGTTTAAGACACAAGTTAACTACTTGTTATAACTTTCAACCCATTTGCTTTTAGTTACTCCCTTTATCCTATATTAAGCGTCCAGTTTGACTTTTTGAGGTCTTTTTTCATCAACTTTGATCGTAAATATTTGTGTTTGTGTTATATAATTGACGTGCGGTCGTCGTAGGACTTCTACACAAGAAGTTTTACAACTCCCTAGGCAGTGCACCTAATCGTTGTAGTGTAGTATAGGCAAGACTCGGGGTTGTTTATCGTTCACTCGAGGAATAGGTTGGGAAGGCTTGATCACGGTCTAACAGAATTCTAAGGGTTGAAGGAAGATTCTTTTTGTATTTTTATATTTTATGAAAGCAGGTAAAATCATATATTGGAGAGAGTGGTTTGGTTTTAGCTATTTAAACTAAATATTAATCTAAACTAACGGTGATAACAATAAGATAAAAGATTGTGTCTATTTAATCATGTATTACTCCCTAGATTGCTTCTCCTAATGTTGTTGCCTTGTCACACTTGTGATGATCTGTGTAACTATTTCCTAAAGCATGAACGAATTACACGAACCCGCCGTCTACTTAGTATGCCGCTAGAGCAACGCACATGCAAGGTAGTATGAAGACTATTACACGGCCCCTAGGAGTTTACTAAGTGCATGTAAAATACATTAAAAGTGGATCAACCATATTAGGGGGCAAGGTAGTATGAAGACTGTTACCCGATGGTATCCTTTCTACACAATCATGTTTCCCTAGACATATCAATAGCGATACAGACAAAAGCTGGTTTTCTAAGACCTAACATGCACATCCATCACAAGAGGCAACATCACTAAGATCTACATTCTAGGTTTCATACAATCATAAATAAACACAATAATAGGCTTAGCCGAGCATGTTAAGAATAAAGCAAGAACAAAGAATCAAACAACACATAGACATATTGAATGATTAAGTAAATCTTACTTGATTAAAACATGAATTGGAAGAGTTACAATAGGGTTTTTAGGCCCTAAAATCGTCTCCTACAGCTGCTAAATGAACTAGGGTTTGTACCCTCATTTTATTCTAAAGTTACACTCCCAAAACCCTAAATTCAGGTTTGTATATATAAGAAAATCGATTGCGTGATGCCGTCGTAAAATGAATCTTCTGGATCTGCGTTTGAGTCGGTGCGGGCTGACGCCGTCGTAAGATGTGTGACGCCATCACTAGATGGAGTGTGACGGCGTCGTGTATGATATGTGACGCCGTCTCCAGGCTCTGTGAGCCACAATCTACAGAGTCTTGGTGTAGTTTCGTAATCTGCTCGTCTGTTTCTTCTCAAAGATCCCAAGAGCACGTGTAAATTCATTCTAAAAGTCAAGCCAAATGAGAAATACCGAAAAAAACGCTTAAGTAACCTATTTTAGGCATAAAACACACAATTATTGGGGGTTAAACGACCCTGAAAAAGGGTAATAAAATAACACTTCATCAATACCTCTACACTTGGGATTTGCTTTCCTCAAGCAAATGGGCTTTTCCTACTAGAACAATAATAATATGAGGGGTCATTTCACCTACTCTTTAAAAAATATTTCAACAACACACCTTCTGACCTCGTTAATTAAAAGCACGAAAAATATACACAAGCACCTCACATAAAGTGTTTGAAATTCTCTTCTTCTCTCAGTGGTATAAAAAATTATATAACAATAAGGGGAAACAGAAAAAATCAACACATCCATTACCTGTCATAGCATATAAATTAACCACAGGCTTGTAAAGATCAAACCTCCACCGCTAAGGAGCATAATATTTATCATTACTTCTAAAAGGTCTTTTAAAAAGGTTTGAGGTGTAGTGTAAAAAACATATAATGGAAACGAAACGGATGGGATACATTTGGGTAGTGAGTTTGGGTAAAATTGGGGAACAAAGTTTGGAAGGGTAGCTAATTTTTACACTAATACACTCATGGTTTGGTTGCTAAGCCAAGACTTGGACGAAGATGAACAAACTCTACAAAACTCTACATCAATCTCTTTCTTTTTCTTTTTTCATTTTTTTAATAACATAATACAACATGGGGGTTTATAACACGTACCCCTACACTTAAGCTTTTACATGCTCGATATTTACAATCTAACTAATGACCCGTATTGAGGTGGATCAAAATAACATGGATATCATTTGACAAACAATTGGGGGTATTGACTTAAACTTTTCTTCTCATTATTCTTACGCGAAATCAATACAACCATGAATCTCAAATCGTCTTAAAACAGTATTACAAGGATGACTTAGCAACCGTGTACTCATAATTAACTTGGGTTTAAACAGACAATAATGTACTAAAGTGAGTAAATACAAGTAGGCTAAGGCTATTTTGGTTGTAAACGATTGGTTAAGGTGACAATTTCCTTCCATAATAGTCCGAATAACCATAAAATTATGATAACCGTGAAAAGAATAGGCTTGGAGGTTGTACTAGGGTATACTGCACTAAAAGGTGAGTGCATGGCAAGGTGTGGGGATAGTTATATGGATCGAGGTGATCAACATAACAATACAGTTTAAAACATGGGTTTAATCCTTAGAAGCCTCTTAAAAAGCCAAATCCTAAAACTTACAACGTCTCAGGATGCATCACTAAACAAGTTCTAATTTAATATACTACAGGTACACTCATATGAATTTTACTAACACCAGACATTCCAAAAAAGGTGACGAAAGAACCACATGTACACATCCGTAACGACGAAATAGACACATATGATTGATCACTCCTTAACTCGAACCGGATAAAGATAAAATCATCTTGGGTTACCGACGATAGGTACCCCCGAAATTCCTAAAGATCTAAGGGCGAACCTCACATTTTTAGGATGGAATTTTAAGGGTTAATGTCTAGTCAAATAAAAATTCCTACCATAGGACGGAAGCTATTATTACTCGTTTTTTTTGTTTGGAATGTGCCCAAAAAAAAATTAAAATTTTGGTAAACATTACCCTTTTATGCTATGGTTTAATATAGATATATTACCCATCTTTTTAAGGACAAAGCAAATGACAAATGAAGAAATAGTTTCTAAGGCTTATTTCCCCCTACACTTATTTTGAACATTGTCCCCAATGTTCTCTGGAAGTACCCGTTAAAACAGATAAAGGGAAAAGAAAACAAGTAAAAGAAACTAGTACTCCCCTGGTTTACTCAATAATGGAGAAGAAACATGCGATAACTGGTTAGATCATCCTCCGAGAATCATCTAATGAAACTTCCTAAGAACTTCCAAGCTTCTTCTCATCAAATATAACCTGTAATCAAAGACAGAGAAAACTATACCAAGCATAAAATGTGCGATTTACCAATATACAATATGAATTTAGGGTTCGACTCGATAGATAGGATGAAAGAATTGTTAAGCTAATCAGGTTTTGCAGGTTTATACAGAAGGATACATATATTAAATGTTGCGCAAGTTTTATTTTCAAAAATAATTAAAAACTTTTAAGTTTTCTAGACCTGGGCATTTGACGCCGTCGGGGTTTTTATGACCCCGTCATAGGTGTCGTGGTGACGACGTCACTTTTTAATCGTGATGCCGTCTCCACCGTCTGTGAAAATGATATTTTTGTTTTTTAATGAAAAATTTCATGCACTTGATTCCATACGTTAGTTCCTGTATAAATGACTGTACAAAACCTGAGATTTAATCATATGACTCGATACTGACGCGAATTAATCTAAACAATTCATTAAACATGTTTGAATATGGCTCAAAAGCCGGATAAATTCCCCTACACTTATTGTTTGCAAAATACCTTTGATTGAAATTAAGACGAGGTTAAAAACAATACAAAGCATGATTACAAAATAATTCAAACATAATAGAACAAACTATGAAGAATAAAACATACATGACACTCCTAATATGCGGGAAAAGTAAATTGGGTTGCCTCCCAAGAAGCGATTTTCTTTATTTATGAGTCTTGTAGCTAGACTCGAAGTCACACGTCACGTGTCGTAGAAGTGGTCCAAGTTGATGATCTCCCTTGGACGTTCTCTTTCGGAGAGATTCCTAGTGGTGGGGATTGATTGAAGAGTTTTGGTGAATTCCTCTCCATCGGGGTCGATTATTCTAATTTTAGCATGTCATGCCCCGTCTTCATTTTTTGGTGGTTTGTTCCAGTCAATCGGTTTTTCAATTAGGTCCTCTGACTCCCACATGTTACACTTAAGGTTAATGGGTATGGCTCCTAGAAACTCTACCATTCTTCTAAACACTATGGTGTCCTTAAAAAGATTGAGCTCGGCATCTCTAGAAATTTCTCATTCTCCGGGAAAGTGGCAGTCGATGAAGTCTTTTCTAGCATAGTAAGGGGGTTTTACGCCTATTCCATCCATGCTAGGTCAGGGTTTATAGGATTCCCTTTTTCCAAGTGTGGTCCAATAAGGTGCTTCCTCCTCACCTAACTCTATTCCTTTTACACTGAATATCGACCTAGTGATTCCTTCTCCTACCGCTATTTTAGCCATCCTAAAATCTATAATTGCGTTAGCGGTAGCTAGGAATCCTCTCCCTACAAGTAAAGGGGTCTCGGGGTCCTTTTTCATATTGAGTACGTAGAATTCATTTAATAGTTAGAGTGTCGAAAGGTTCTGAGTCCCCTAATCTACAAGGTAGGGTAAATAGCGCAGGGTCCCCTATCTTTGCGGGTGGTTCGCTTTGAACAAATGCTGACCTATTTTTGCCTATTTCTAGACTCTCAGCGTACTCGTCAGTCTCAAATTCAATTCCTTCTTCATTACTTCATCTACTTACATGTCAGTCTCATTACATTCTCATATGTGCCTTGCTCCTTTGGGTATCCTTCATCACTTACTTCATCACTTCTTTGCTAGAACTTCGAGAACTGGAAGGTTAAGGTGCAAATCCTTAAATTCATTTTTAAGGGTTGGTTTGGGTTCCTCAGGTTGTTGTGGTTCGGTGATTGCATCGTTGAAATGTGCCTTGATAGCGTTGATTGATGTGGATGGGTGACATGAACATTGAGGATCGATAATTGGGTAAGAGCTAACAGATGAAACTGGATGAGTTCCTAGTGTTGGGTTCTTGACCGTATCACTAGGCAGTGTGCCCGCTATTCGGTCGGTGATGGCCTTTAGCACAGTGTTGATTTTGTTGGACATCTCGCTTTGTTGTTGCTTGAAATCGGCTTCAAACCTGGATAGTCTAGCGTCCTGAGATGCCATGAATTTGGAAACCATTCCTTCTATATTTGATTGATTGTTAAAATTTTAAGGACGGTTGTTGAAGAGACGGTTCGAGATCGAACCGTTGGGTTGGAACCGGTTAGGTGGGTTTGAAAATTTGTTTTGGGAGTTTTGAGGTTGTTTCCACCTAAGGTTCGGGTGACTTCTCCATGACGGATTATAGGTGTCACAAAGATTGTTTTTCTCAGGCTTAAAGGTGTACCACTTACCTCCCGCTTCATCGGTACACGAGGACGCATATTCAACAAAGGCTTGTTCGGGGTTTTCCATGCAAGTTTGAGTGTCGTGGGGACCACTACAGATTTCACACGAGGAAGTGATTTTGTTCAGTTGTGTCGAAGCAAGATGAGCTTTCACCAAGCGTTGGACTTGAGTTTCGAGCTCGATTAGACGGCAGTCGAATGTACTCGGGACATCTTGAGGCAATGTGATTGCCTTGACCAGCTTAGCGAAATCCCTTGGGTCGTTCCAACTTTCATTGTCATAGAGGGCGAGGTCCTCTAATATTGCCCAGGATTCTTCAGGGTTGAGGTCACGAAGCTTACCACCGGTCGATTGGTCAATGGTTCGTCTTGTGACGGGATTGACATGGTCATAAAGATTTGGACTTGAAGCTAAAGATCGATGCCATGATGAGGGAATTTTTGGAGTAAGTCCTTAAAACGAGTCCATGCTTCGGATAGAGATTCTCCATGATGTTGTTGGAACATCAGGATATCATTGCAAAGTTTTGCTGTCCTTCCCGATGGAAAAAATTGAGCAAGGAATCGGGTAGTAAGATCCTCCCATGTGGAGATAGATCCTGCTGGAAGGCGTTTAAGCTAATTGCTAGCTTGATTGCGTAGGGAAAATTGAAATAAACGCAGGCGTGTTCTTTCCCTGTTTTCACCGTCAAGGTCAAGTGAGTCCACTAGTTTGAGGAAATCCTTGAGGTGTTGATTTGGATCCTCAAACCATAGTTCGTGGAATGAGCATCCGTTTTGCACCAACCGGATGGTGTCGGATCGAAGAGGTACCATGTTGTTCCCTTCAGGGAACTCGATGGTATTGCTATAGCCCCCGTGGCTTGATCTGGAGTAATCTCCTAGAGTACGGGTAGGATTCTCGTCTCCCATGGTGGTTGACAAGAATGGGTTACGAAACATATAACATGAAGAAAATATAGACTATAAGAAAGTTAATGTGCAGGAATTAAATTCTTACTCGAAAGGATTCAAGTAAGTAGAACTAAGCTAAACTATGATCAAAACCTAACTATTTCCCCGGCAACGACGCCAAAAACTTAACGTGCGGTCGTCGTAGGACTTCTACACAAGAAGTTTTACAACTCCCTAGGTAGTGCACCTAATCGTTGTAGTGTAGTATATGCAAGACTTAGGATTGTTTATCGTTCACTCGAGGAATAGGTTGGGAAGGCTTGATCACGGTCTAACAGAATTCTAAGGGTTGGAGGAAGATTCTTTTTGTATTTTTATATTTTATAAATGCAAGTAAATCATATAACTGGAGGGAGGTTTGGTTTTAGCTAACAAACTAAATATCAACTACGCTACTGGTGATAACAATAAGATAAAAGATTTTGTTTATTTATCATGTATTACTCCCTAGATTGCTTCTCCTAGTGTTGTTGCCTTGTCACACTTCTGATGATCTGTGTAACTATTTCCTAAAGCATGAACGAATTACACAAACTTGCCGTCTACTTAGTATGCCGCTAGAGCAATGCACAGGTAAGGTAGTATGAAGACTATTACTCGGCCCCTAGGAGTACACTAAGTGCATGTGAAATATACTAAAAGTGGATCAACCATATTAGGGGGCAAGATAGTATGAAGACTGTTACCCGATGGTATCCTTTTTACACAACCATGTTTCCATAGACATATCAACAGCGATACAGACAAAAGCTGGTTTTCTAAGACCTAACATACACATCCATCACAAGAAGCAACACCACTAAGATCTACATTGAATGATTAAATAAACCTTACTTGATTAAAACATGAGTTGGAGGAAGTACAATAGGGTTTTTAGGCCCTAAAATTGTCACCCTCTTTTTATTCTAAAGTTACACACTCAAAACCCTAAATTCGAGTTTGTATATATAGGAAAAACGCTATGACGGCGTCGCATTTTAATCGTGACGCCGTGATGAAAGAGAATATTCTAGATAATAGGTTGAGTCGTATGCTTCGACGCCGTCGTAGAATCATGTGACGTTGTCTTGATCTTCGTGGTGACGACGTCACGTTATATCTGTGACGCCGTCTCCAGCCACTGTAGAGAAATTCTTGATCAATGTTGGTGTAGGTCCGTAGTCTTGTC